>JABFEX010000245.1:0-85897 GCA_013623515.1 Fusarium illudens
TCTCTCTCTCTCACTCTCTCTCTCTCACTCTCTCTCTCTCACTCTCTCTCTCTCACTCTCTCTCTCTCACTCTCTCTCTCTCACTCTCTCTCTCTCACTCTCTCTCTCTCACTCTCTCTCGTGGCACCGTGGCACCGTGGCACCATGACCCCCGTGGCATCCTTTTGGTGGCATTTCCTGGGGATGCACATGGCTTGGATTGGTTCATCCTCTCCCGGTCTGGAGCTTACACGTTCACACAACATGTCACTTGCGACCATTAAAAGTCTCGCGCGGTGTCGCCTTGCCACGTCCAAAGCTTTCAGTCGCTGACCGAGCTTGAAGCTTCTGCCCACAAATCGCTCCGAGCCCTGCCTCGTCATCTCATTCCATCATCATAGCCAACTCATCGCTCACCAGCTCTGTGTTATGACACAATGAAACCCTCCAGACACGTTTTCTCGCCGACCCTGTTGAATGGTTCGGTTCAGAGGTCCGCCGGGTGTGAGACGGGAGATGCGACACCATTTCCTTTCCAATCCCTTCTTCCAACCCTCACCCATACGCCTCCGCACCGACCTCGTGCGCGCTTGATCTCGGACTCCCCCCCCCCCCTGGATCGCTGTGTATTAAGACAGCCCTCTCGTGGCAACTTCCGCGCTGACAGTCGATCCATGATCATCCATATCTTGCTACATGCCATGGCCTCAACCTTTGGCTGAGGGAGGTACCGGGTACTGTGCTGTATCCATCCCAGAGTAGGGTTGATTGGCGCGGGACCCTATCTCTGTTTCTTTCTTTTTTCCTATTCTGCATTCTGCATAACCTTTTCTATCTAGGGGCGTGTTCTTAGATGCGGGAATCCACGAAGCAACCGTCGATATGCTCAGGCAGAATGCCATGCCATGCGGTCCATGCCATGCCATGCCAGGCCCTGGCCCCGCTCAGATATGCGACCATGCGCGTGCTGCGAGACGATCCGCAAGACACAGCCAGACCAGAACAGCAGGCTGAGAATTTATCCCAGCACAGCGCGGCTGTCAACGGCCCTGCAAGTGCTCTGCAGCAAGGAAGACAGACCATGAGGACCGACCGACCTGATGCTGGCTGCAACCTGTGAACGGTGGAATTTCGAGTTCCCCGTCTCATGATGCCGATGCCCTTGATCCGACCAAGGGGGGCGCAGGGCATTGATTGATTGACCTTACCCTGGGGACCGGACCTTCGCAGCGCATACAGTACACATCACGGCGGCGTCGATTCGATGCTACTTTGTTGGTCCGTCTTCCCCGGCGGCCCGGACGGTGCAAGGGTTGCAGAAGAGCATGCAACAAGATGAACTTTGTTTCGTTTCACGCACCCAATTTTTCTGCAGAATTTTGTGCGCGAAACAAGGCCTTGCTTGCGGTAGAGGCGGGCTTATCAAAAGCCATCATCTCTCCACCACCAAGAAGCTACCGGCGGCACGTCCCATCCCGCCGTCTCCTCCTCGACCTCCATCTTCGAACACACCAACAGCGAACCAAGGCAGTTCCGCCCGGCCTTCCCTGCTCCATCCTGGCTGCCATTGTCCAATTAGTCGAGCCGCTGCTCTACCCCGACTTTTAGCGAGACATTCCCTATCTTGTCAGAGGCATGTTCGCCTCCTTGGCCTGGAGATGTGCATATCGCCCACCGAGCCGCAACCGGCCAATCGTGGCTCGCCTATCGACAACGTGCCTCGACTGCCCGCTCCATGACGCTCCAAACTCAACCTCAAACCCCGGCCGGCCTTGATTGTTTTGGAGGCGCGAATTCCCCCGTTACATTTAGAATGATGAGGCGAGCTAAATTGCCCCAAGTGAGACGCTCTTGATCGTTGGGCCAACGCCAATTCAGGGGAAGGGGAAGCGAGAAGCTCTTTGGAAGCAGCAAGCCCCGATGATCACACGAGGCTGTCGTGTGCTGCCTCTGCTTCTCGAAGCTAGTCTCGTCTGACAGCCATGCTCGCATTATGGGAAAGTTTAACCACTTCTCCCACGCCCAGAGATTCAAATCTGGATATCGACGGGAGTAGGGGCGAACTCGATCCGGCTCAAGTCCCAAGATTCCCCCACCCTCAACCTCCTCCTCTGTCTGATCCAGCACACACGAGCTGCCCTCCCTGAGTAGATGAGGGTGGAACAGATGGGTACAAGCCCACAAAGCTCGATGTCGTCTGACTCTAGAAGATGGGGCTTGCTCTTGCAGCGGCCACCCTAGCCGGGGACGGTCACAGAGGAGACAAGAGACGACAACCCTAGCAACCTACCGGCAAAGGGAAACAGTAGGATTGCTACGAGATGCTGCGTGGGCCACGCCCTCTCGGATCCGACTAATAAGCTGTCTGCTCCAGCGCAGGCATCCCGTCCCGGGACCGGACTGGACGGGCGAGTGCTCCAGCCCTGAGACGTTTGTCAACCACTTGCCCTCATACCTTTCGACACGGAGCCCCCCCTGACGGGATCATCTCCAGGGTACCTGTTTTCCCGGAATCTTGGGACTCAACCTCCCGCCGACACATACGCCTCGTTCCTCACCGATGGTAATCTCTCTGCCACCGGAACGTCCGCTGACACAGGCCGAGCCTCACCGCACCCTCGATCGAGGACATCGTCGATCCGCGACCCGTCCACAGACGTCCTCCCTCGCAGCCATGTGCTCCCGGGACCCCAGATGGCGGCGGCCCTCCACGAGCGCGCAGGGCGCGCCTAGTGTACGGCGCCATGGGGGGGGGCGTGCCTCCAGGGTTGAGAGGTACTCTGACGGCTGTTTTTGTACCTTGTGCCCTTGGTAGCTCGGGGAGATAGAAGCCGTACTCGGCTCAGTCCCTGGCATATCTCAGGCTGTGTAGGTTCAGTTGGAAATAATACCTGGGGAGCACCTGGCGAATCAGGTCTTGGACCGCGCGCTCATGGGCTCTGACAGCCAACGCAGGGGGGACAGGATGCACGTTTTTGATGCCCCCCTGAGACAAGAATAGGGTTTTTGCTTCTTCGTCATCATCATCAGCATTACGAGCAGCGGTGTCGAAGGTTTCTTTTTACGTAGTTTCAATATCTCGTAGGCTTGTAGTATCTCAGCATGGTCGCCCGTAGAGCTTTGACGATTCAACCACGTGAAGCAAAGGAAGCATTTTCCACACGCAGTTGCAATATGAAACAAAAAAAATTCACTACTCGAGGTATCTCTCATATCAACGCCCATTGTTGGGTGAACACCCCCCCTACAATGATCCTTCCCCGTGTCATGTAGCCGTGTCGTTTCGTTTTGCCTTGCCTTGCCTTGCCCCTGAACTCCTGGCATGTACTAAGCTTGACATGCTCGACCGATGTACCTATACGTGAAGAATGAATCGATTCATTCATTCACAGAACCAAAAAAAGAAAATTTCAAATCCTTTCCCTTGTATCTGCCTGCCCACAAGGGCCTTCCATAGCCCCCGGGGAAAAGGTGCTTCAATAGCGCCTCGAAAAAAATGTGCGTTGGTTGTTGGTCGACCATTCACCACGGGCTCTGAGGCCCCTGAGCGGGCTTGGGGGTCTTGGTGTTGTCCACATCCCACTTCTCCAGAAACTCGCCCATCTCGCGGAAAACGTCCTCCACCATGTCCAGAGGATCCTGTGACTCATCCGTCTCGCGGTCGCTCTTAGTCTGACCCGCCAAGTGATTGTGCTGTCGGAGTTCGTCGGCCGCAACAAAGGTCTCCGCCATGGCGTCCGGCGCGGGACTGCCGACTGTGCGCTGCGACTCCGAGGGTAGCAGGCGCTGGTAGTAGGCGTTCCCATGGGCCATGTTGCTTCGGCGAGCCACTGCGTTGAAGTGCTTTCGAAACTTGGCGTCCTGCGAGGTAGGGAGATCCTCGATTGGGGTTGTAGGTGGAGGGGACGCCTGGCGGGCCGGGGCTAGCGAAGGCGTTGGGGTTGCCGGCATGCTCGAGAGTCCCTCGGTTTCATGAGGCAGAGGCGCCCAAGAGACACGGCGCTGCGAACTGCTGCGCTCCCAGGGGTTCTTGGTCGCCGAGGCCAAGATGCCTTGTGTGCTGGGAAGACGAGAACCCGAGTCTCTCCAGCTGGCCCGTCTGGCTTTGCGAGGGCGGCGTTCCGGAGAAGGCGACATGAACGAGGCGAATGACTTGACGGAGAACTGTGGTTCAGGCGTGGCAGCTCGAGCAACCGGAGCCGGTGTGATAGCCGGAGCCTCGTTCTGCACTTGCGCGTCGGCATCAGATGCCACGACAGGAGTGTTGGGCACACCAACTGTCAAGTGATTCTCCTCGACAACGAGGGGTGCAAGGGTCTGTCCCGTCATCGGCATTCGAGTCGTCTCCTCTGTCCAAGGAGTCTGGGGCACTGGAGATGTCATCGCCAAGGAGTCGTGTGTCTTGTTCAGTGGAGTAGATCCTTGAGCATCCTCATTCAGATGATCCATTGCCATTGATGCGTACTGAGATAGCTTGCTTTCCGCCCATGGACTTTGTTGTGAAAAGGAAACTGGCAAGTCTTCCTTCGGATCTTGCTGGTCGACATCCATACAATCGTCTACCTCCTGGGTCGTTTGTTGAACCTCCAATTGTTGTGCCGTAGAGTCAATAGTGTGAATATCGGTCGGTGGCATCATCAAAGAGGGTGTTTGGTCCAATGCCGTAGAGTTGGGCCCGGATCCGGGAGTTGATCTCGTTTGATGGTCATTTTGATCTTCATTGACGGGACTCGACAATTGTTTCCGGAAGGGAGTAACGCGTGTGTTCGATCCAGTCTGGCTCAATAATTTGTTTGTGCTGGGAGTGTTCGCAGGCAATTGAGCAATGCTTTCTTTGCGCTGCAAACGAGGACTGGGCGATGCGAGAGGACTGCTGGTAAGATGGGCCAGCTTCGACCAGGAGCTCTGCGAAATGTGTCGTTTTACAGAGTTCTTGAGGAGGGAACCACCATGTGAAGGGCTACCAATAGAATCGTTGGCTTTGGATGGTGTGCGCTGAGCTGGCGATGCCTTGGCCTGGTCCTTCTGAGGTGTAGTTGATGCATTTGCTGAATGCTTCTCTTCCTGACCGGCTGGCCCTTGCGTCGCTTCGTCCTCGCTATCCGAAGTATCTTCGACTTCACTCGAACTGCCGTCTTCAACCGCAACGCGGATTACCTCACTCCTTGGTTCAGAATCCAGTTCTGGAGAGTCACTGGGAGATTGGACATCGGCAACCTTGATCGCCTCTCCCGCCGACTTGCGGGAAGACAGGCTCGCTGTATTCGAATCAGTCTCGGAGGAATCGCTTGCGGTGTCTATATCGCCGGGGTCGTTCGGCCTTTCTTCAGAGAGGTCGAACCCTGGAAACTCTTGGCTGGAAATAGACGACAGGTCACTTGACAGACCGGGCTGGTCCAAGTCCATCGGTTCAGCCACAGGGGCATCGGCCAAGTTGGCGTCGGGCTTCTCAGGCTTCTCAGGCTTGCTTTGGGATATGCTGTCGCCCCGAGGGAGTACATGGGCTCCAGAGGCTTCGTCAATAGACGACAAGCCAGACCAAGATTCCTCTTCATCGATACTGGCCTGGGGATCTTCAGCAGATACCGATGTCGGTACAAGAGAACTTGTTTCGACGATTTCAGTGACTGCCAAATGTTTTGGGCGCATCTTGAAACA
The DNA here is from genome assembly GCA_013623515.1 of Fusarium illudens. Taxonomy (NCBI): domain Eukaryota; kingdom Fungi; phylum Ascomycota; class Sordariomycetes; order Hypocreales; family Nectriaceae; genus Fusarium; species Fusarium illudens. The sequence continues at coordinate 5,638 of JABFEX010000245.1, forward strand.
AAAGCTTTGATCTTCTTGTGTTTCGAAAGCTGGTGAGGGAGGTGAAGATTCGTCGTCTTCTGAAGATATAGACAAATGAGACTCCACGCCACAGTCTTGTGAGTCAAGCTGTTGACGGGGTGACGCCGGCTTGCTTTGACTTTGTTGTTGAACGCTATCCTGAGAACAATTGGTGCCTAGACCGGGAACTGGCATCTGTCGTCTTTGCGATATCGGCGATGATAGCGTGGCGGCAGCCTGCATCGACGCAACCTTATTACGAGAAAGCTCGTCTTCTGCATGCCTGGCTTCTTCGTCTTGAGCATATTTCCCAACATCGCGAATTGGTGAGATGCGCTTGGTTGAGGAGCCAGAAGAAACAGCGGAAGACCTACGATCTGGCTCGACCAGTTCGTCCACATCGGTTGCAGCTTGAGTATCCTCTTCCCAGTCGCCAGTTTGCGATGGCGCAAAGAACCGGTTTGCAGCAATAGCCGAGGAAGGTAAGCGATCCGGAACGCTGCTGAAAGATGTAGTCGGCGCATCACCACACTCAACTTGGTCGTCGACAATGGTGATGGGATGTGATCGCCGTGGGATAGGAGTGTTGATGGATCCGGATTCCATGATATCTGTCCGTCGTCGCTTGGTGGCCAAGTGCTTCAGCCATGATGATCCCTTAGCCTTTCTCTTTCTCGCAGATAACGATGACTGTGGTGTTGAGGTCCAGAACCGATCTCTTGCTGCCTCGCCAGTTTCTACCGTATTCCTCCACTCCTGAACTATTGCTAGTTCATCCTCCTCCAAGTACGGATGTGCTTGCGCGACTGAAGCCTGCTTAAGGCTTTCGGGGCTTGGCAAATGACATTCTAGGCTGTCGTTCGGTGCCGTGAGGATAGTCTCCGGAATTGACACATTACGCTTCACTTGTGCCGACCTCAACAATTTGCCTGGTGATGTCCGTACGCCTTGCGATGTCCCAGCTGTGCGGTGCTTGGATCGCCAAGGATTCACCCATCGGCCGGGTTTTGTGTCGAATGGGCCCTTAAGTGATGCTGTGATAAGGAAAGGTGTCTTTCCGTCGAGGTATCGCTGTCCAGCTTCTTCGTACCGTAGTTTCCGCGAGATTGGGTTATCGTAATCCTCGTCGTCCGATCCCTCATACAAGACATCCTCGGGGCGGCATGTCGCTTCGCAGTATATTGTATCCTCCCCCCATTCCAGCCCAAGCTCATCAGCTGATGGATCGACGCGCTGCATGATGCTGGCGTCGAAGCGTATCGCCCTCGCAGTCAAAGGTCGTCGTCCTGAATAGGAACATAAATAAGTCGGTAAACTTCCAGGAGGCGCAAAACGTCGTTATCTCGGTTGATCGGCCCGCATTTGTGTCGTCACCTGTGCGCTGTGGTGTATGCTATGCCGTTGGTTGATTTTCACGCCGTCTCCAGGGGAGACGCGCCCCCGCGTTTCTCACGTGAGAGCGCGTAAAGTGGTTTTCTGAAGGACAGCACGACACCTCGATAGCAGGCGAAAGAAGTCGAATGGACCCGAATACGTCGTGGATGGCGTCTCGAATACTTGCGAAGGCGATGTTGAGGCTTTGGCTGGCCGTTTGTTCAGATCGAGTGCATGTTGAGCTAGAAACAAAGAAATCGTGACTCAGCACGTGACCTGGGGGAGGAATTCGAGTTTGTTGACACGGCAACGGATCGGACCCCAATCAACACCCCTGTCTTGTTTATTCCGGACTCTAAGTTCAAGGATACGCGCAACATCGTCTCGCGACCTCGACTTCCACATGATTCTTTCTGTTTGATATCTTGTTGAGACATCATGCCTACCTCTTGAATCCCTACCATTCGCTCATGTTTTAATCCATCTCCATTTCACTATTCCGCTACCACCCTCTCGCTTTCGAGCATACACCCGTCGCGACGCATAAACAACATTGCAGCTTTGGGACCCCGCAGTCGATCGCATTTCCGTCTTGTTTAGTTTATGGAGTCGCATTGACACATCCTGTCCCGAATTACTCTTTCAGGCGTCGCCATGGAGCACGCTTGGTTGGACTCCTTGTCCGAGGACTGGGTCTCCCAGCCCGGATCTGACGCATCAGCTGTCCAGCTTCCTCCTCTGAAAGACACCGGATCCCCCAATACCAAGCCAAGAGAGACACCGAGCCGGATACCACGTAGAACGTTTGGTCCGCGCCCGCAATTGGCAAACCCCCACGATACCAGCGCCAATGTCCTCAGCGAGCGAACCGCGAATAACATCAACATCTCGAGCCTTCGTATCACCAAGCCGTCGCAAGAGTTCAAGTACGAGCGCGGAAGATACGCCAGCAGATCTCTCTCTGCCTCCACAAGCGGCTCTGTCGTTCATAACACTGTCCAACACAAGTCGTCACCTGGAAAGTCCCAAGATACACCAGAGTGGAAGCGGCGCCTGGTGTACGGGGACGTCCAGTACGGAGAGCAGCGCGACCTGTTCTGCTCCGCTGCGGCTGGTCTTCAAGACATGTTCAAACCACCTTCCGCCCCCGAGGACCACGAAGATGACGAGGAGCAACCAGAGTCTTCTGTTATGCCTTCCAGCCCGCCCTCCTACCCTCAACGTATCGCGAGCAACGACATCAACACAAGACTGGACGCCTTGGACGAACTGGACGAACTTGAGGATGAAGGGTCACGATACCTCAACGAAGTTACACCAAGCCCGAGCCCCCGAAGGGCGAAGAGAGAAATGAAATTCAAACTCAACGTGGAGGATTCCATGGTTTCCAGTCAGCCCAGCCCACGAGATGACGGGACCCCTTCACGACAGCCAGAGGAGATTTACCGAGACGAAAGCTGCTTGAGTGCTCCTTCGGATGCGGATGGCAGTGTTCGAGTGACTAGCGGTCAGAGCGTGATTCGTAACGAGGACTTTAGCCCGATCCTCATCGGCAAGCAGAGCGACAAGGATGGCAAGATGGACTTTGCGCCTATCGAATTGCCAGCCGACACGTTGAAACAGAAGCTTGAGGCTCTACGCATCAACCAGATGCTGCTCGACCCGGATGTCGACCCCCAGACAGGATTTGACGGGCCTAGCCAGGACGGCCCCAGCTCCGTGGAGAACACCGAAGATTACGCCCGCAGAGGAGGTTTTCTGAACTTGCAGAGAGGAGGTCGATCTGGGGAGGGCTCTTTCCGCTATCGCGACCTGAGCCCGGGCCTGGGCGTCGACACAAGTGGGATGCTTCCCGAAGAGTCTCTGCAGGCCAGTACTCCTAAGCAGTTCCCTTCTATCCGGACGGAAGTCACCAACCCATACCAAAACGATTACTTTAACCTGAGCCCTTCCATGCCTCGAGCTCCCTTCCCAAGCCCCGACAAACGGGGGATGACTGCTAGACGCAGGGCGCCATCTGCTGGAAGTCCTCTGAAGCTCTTCGGCCCTTACGACACCTTTACCAACCAGACACTCCTCCGACGGATCAGCCAATTCGAGGAGGACATGTCAGCAACCCCTTCCCGGCAGTCCCTTGGCTCGCCAGCCCATGCAGGCCAGTCGAGCTCTCCGGTCAACCAACATCCTGTGGCAGCCTCCAGTCCTCCTGCTCCGCCAGCTCATCAAACTCCTGGCATGAGGTCGTTTAGCCAATTCGGGGCTGGCGATCTCGAAGGATACGAGTTTAGCGAGGACATCTCATATGTCTCACAAGCAGGTTCCCCCTACTCGGATAAAGAGAACGCCGCTCCTCAGCCTCTATCGTCTCACCCGGTTGAGCCACTGTTCCAATACCCAGAGTCTCCTGGGGAAGATTCTGAGCTCCTTGTTCGCAGGCGACGAAACAAATCCATGTCTTCGTCCAGCAGCAAACATCACAGAACATTTTCGAGTTCTAGTGTGATTCGCAAGACACTCAATCCGGCAAAGGGGGGCCCAGACAATGCCGGTACTCCCAAACGTGACGCCGACTCGGAGGGCAAGAGGCCACGGACGTCACCGTCTAAAGATCCCACACCCAAGCGTCGACGCACACTTCACCGTTCTGACATCGCCTTCGGCCGTGAAGACTGGCTGGAAGGTGTAGAATCGGCGTCTCGCGACATGCAGTCGGCCATGGGAAAGAAGCGCAAGGATGCTCGACCTGGAGACTTCGAATTGGCGAACCCAAGCATTCTTGCTATGAGAACCATCCTGAGGCCCCGTAGCCCTACGCCGAGCCGCGGGTCGTCACAGCGCAGCGAGCAAAGCCCGGTAGCCAATTCGGATGACGGTGATATCCGTCAACTGCCCAAGAAGTCGCCAATTCGAGCCCTTCAGGACGAGAGCATGGCCAGTGACGCCTTTGGCGAGACGGACCGGAAGCCGTCCATTAAGACTCAAGACTTTGTTGACCAGGCCGCTCAGATCATGGCCATGATCCGCAACCAGGTGAAGCCGCCTGTCTTGTCAAGCGTGGAGGAATCAGAAGCAGAACGTGACACACCATCTGCCGAGGACCTCGAAGACTCTTACCAAGAATCGACGGGGGAACCCCTATCTCGACCTCCTAGCCGTGAGGGTAGACCTGTGTCTAGACTCCCTCATCGTCAAGAGGACCCCGAGCTCATCAACCGATTGAAAAAGTACCAGGAACTGAGCGACATGGGAGATATCATCTCCTCGTCCATGCGATCTATGGGCCTCGCACAGGATGCGATCCGCGCCGCTCTGGAGATTGAGCGCCAGATTGACGAGAACTCGCGCACCAGATCAGATGTTCCATATACCACCGACGACGAAGCCATCAGCGACCCGCCTAACATTCGGCTGTCATTCAACCCTGCTCACAATGGCACGCCCGCAAGCCCGACACGAGATTACCATTCTCATTCCTCAGCGGCTTCCACCAACAGGACATATCCGACAGGGTCTTCTCGTGGCTCTGATACGCGCAAGACGATCATGCCGGAAAGCGTGTCACATCTCATCCCAGATCGAGTTGGCAGCATGTATCTCGACAAGCAAAATAACATCTGGATTAAGAAGAAGGAAACACCAACTCGTCGCCAGTCGATTAACGTCCTGCCCTCAGACAGCGAGGATGACCCATTCGCCAGCATTCCGGACCTCTCTGTTGACCTGACGAGGGAGATGCAAAATCTCAAGCTGGCCACAGCCAAGAAAACAGACGCGGGAGGTAGCCCGAGCCAAGCGAGGTCACCAGTCAGCCCTTCCAGGGCACCGCGACCTCGGTCCAGCAGAGGCTACACGACCTTGTCTCCAGACGGACAGCTCAGCCCGGATGTGGCAAGTCTGGCCCGAGAAGAGTTTCAGAAGCTCGATGCGCGCGTTATGGAGTATTCAGAGCTGGACTTGAATGAGTCTGCGGAAGGCTACAGCGATATTCAGTATGACCAAGCCAGCAGCACGCCCTCGACGATCTCAAAGAGGCGCAACCTTACTATCACGTTTTCCTCGCCAGTAGCATCCATCATCCAGGATGTGGTGGCAGAAGACTTGGACAATCTGGAGGACGACCCAGAGTTGCCCGAGGGACATCTCAGCGCCAACCCAAGCCCTAAGAAATCGCCAGGATATCACAGTATTGGCAAGTCGGCCCTCAAGAACGGCGGGCAAGGGTCGGTGCGCAGTAACCGTACTGTCTCGCGAAGTGTTGCTTCAAGTGGCCCGGCGTTCATTCCAAGACCCGTGTCGCGCATCGACGAGCAGGACGAAGAGAGTACGATCGAAGTCCCGATCGAAGATCAACGACAGGTCAGCATCATTGGAGAGACGAGCGTCATCAGCCACAAGACACCTGATGGCCGCCGTGCCAGCCTCAGCTTCATCGTCAACCACACACCGCGGAACAACCTGCTGTCAGTTCCTGGGGATGATAGCGCCATCCTTGGGCAAAACGTTGGAAAGCTCTCACTCAGTCCCTTGTCAGAGTTTACCCTCAACAACTCGGATCAGTCGTTCGGTTTTGAGGTCAGCTATGTCATGGGACGTCGACACATGGCTACGGGTGATGGCTCTAAGAAGGTCATGTCCATGACGATACGGGAACTTGTGGACAAGCTTAGTGAGGTTGAGCCCTTTGAGCCTTACTGGGAGGACATCACAGACTTGGATCTGCATGAGAAACGGCTGGGGAGCCTGCACATGCTTGATCAATTCTGTAGCAAGCTGGTGACATTGGATGCTTCCAAGAACGCGCTAGGACATCTGGATGGTGTGCCGCCAAGCGTGCGGCAGCTCAAGGTGTCGCAGAACATGCTTACCGAGTTGACGTCGTGGGATCACTTGATGAACCTTCAATACGTGGATATTTCCGGGAACGAGGTCAAGAGCCTGTCGGCACTCAAGGGTCTGGTACACTTGCGAAGCATCAAGGCTGACAACAATCAACTGACAAGCCTCGATGGTCTTGATACCCACGACGGACTCCTTACTCTTCGAGCCAGGGACAACCTGATCGAGGAAGTCGACCTTGCACGAGTGAAGATGGAGCGCCTCACCGAGCTTGATTTGGGCGGCAACCAAATCTCGTCGGTTCGGAATCTGGAATTCGCACCGACACTGGCACGACTGAAGCTCTCCAGGAACAGGCTTGAGAGCTTCACAGCGGCCTCGGAGATCAAGGAGCTTCATCAACTAGATCTCAGCGACAACAGGCTCACTTCTCTGGACATCAGCAACATGCCCAACCTGCACTCGCTGCATGTCGATCGCAACCGCATTGTCGATCTGGCGGGCTTCAGCCGAGCCCGACGACTGGACAGCCTGAGCCTTAGAGAGCAATATGGTGAACAATCGCTCGACCTCAGCTTCTTATCGGAAGCTTATGAAGTTCGAAAGCTCTTCCTTTCCGGGAACTACCTGGGCACGTTTGAGCCGATGGTCGATTTCCTCAACCTCCAGCTTCTGGAGTTGGCAAACTGCGGCATCCAATCATTGCCAGACAACCTGGGTCAGCTGATGCCTAACCTCCGGACGTTGAACATCAACTTCAACGCGATTCGCGATCTGGAGCCCCTGCGCTTCATTCCCCGGTTGAAGAAGCTCTTGGTGGCTGGCAACCGGCTTGCCGACTCGACCGTGGTGACGGAGGTGCTCGTCGAGTTTCCCCATCTCACGCAACTTGACTTGAGGGATAACCCGGTAACAATCGGCTTCTACCCCTCGATGCAGGTGATGGTTTCCATGGATCGCAGCGGATCCGTGGACCCGTTCGTGCTTCCTGATGCCGATGCTGAGCGGGACGAGCTGTTTGCTAAGCGACTGGACGAGATGACCAAGCTGAGGCGAAGGTTGCACCAAATCGTGTTCGTGGCGAGCTGCAAGAGATTACGAAAGCTGGATGGCCTTGCCATCAACCGAGGAATAGTCCTGGCCAAGGATGGGGTGTTTCAGACGCTGGTGGCCGAGGGACTGCTTCCAGACGAGACACTTGTCGGCGACGAGGCTTCAAGCTGCAAGGATGTGGCGGTTGAACCTGAGACGAATCATGGGATTGACACGTTGAGAAGCAGTCGGTGGAACGCAGAAGACAGCTTTGCGTGAGGTAGAGCAAGTGCATGAGCATTCATGGCCATGTACGAGTGCGCATGAGGAGGACGTGTCCTGAGTCATGCATTTTTTTTTGGCGTTTGTGGAATTTTGTGGTCTTTTTTGATAGATGATAATGATGAAGGGAACCAAGGAGCGAACTGAAGGGAGAGGAAATTGACGAACTGCAGCAAAAGGGAACTGGACGGACGGACGGACAGGGCATTACCAGGATGGTTTCTGGCAGGAGTAAGGACACGGATAAATGGTTTGATTATTACGAGTAATTATGCTGCATACCTGAGTTGTATGAATACAGACATGAGAGATTCCATTCCATCAAGACGCGGGCTATCTACCTGTGTATGTATCTAATTACAGGCGCATTGACAAGGGAGGTCTTGGCCTGGCTGTGTTATGCGGATGATGGCCAGGGCGACAGGCAGGACATCCATGGACAGTGAGACTCAAGGGTACCATGTGCAAGCGCGTCCTCTGGCTGCAGGATGAAGTCACGCTGATCACGTCGCAGCCGCACCGACGTCAGAGATACGCAGTCGATCATTTGTTGAAGCTGAAGCTTTTTGCATGAGATCCATCCATCCATGGATGGATGACTGTATGCATCCATTGAAGCTTGAAGAGAGACTCGCACCTTTGCGAAATATTATCGTGTGACCACGAAAAAAAAAAGAATAAAAATGTTTTTCCTTTTTATCCCCTTGTAAGAATTTTTCATGAAAACTTTTTTCGTCGTCCTTCGGCACTGGGTGAGACAAGGAAGAAAAAAAGAAGAGAGAAAAAAGCAACCATTCGGGTTCTAGAGGGGGTGTGTGTAGAGTTGCCGCAAAACAGGTCGACGTTTCTTTTGAGGAACAGGATGGAATTCTCTGCCAGTTGGCCAGGAGTAACCCAGGGGGATTCAAGATGAGCATTTGCCGGGCAGAGATGAGCCATCTCGGTCATAAGGCTGGTTAACTAGGTACCTAGTTAATTTGGATAAGATGCTGCTAGCCCTACCTGGCAACGATCCCTTGTTAGAACGGGAGGTTCTCCAAGCACTTGAAGCTTCTAGGGCCGTGGGACTTGGTTGCTTGGCCCCGTTGGGCGCCTGCCCCAGGAGAAACCCAACCGTGGAGCCGGCGCCAGGCGTACGGTAATAGCTCAGGGCGGGCAATTTCACAGGCTCTGGCAGGGGAGGAGCTCAGGCAGGCCCCCATCGCTAATCGACAGGCCTGAAGTGCGCTTTCGGTGGTTGCGGTCGCAGAAAGCCCGGTCAAGGTCGTCACGGGCCACCGCATGCCTGCCTGGCAAAAACAACAAGAGAGCTCCTGCCCTGGGGGCCAATCGCTAGGGCACAAACCACTTTACCAAAGCAGAAGAAAGTAGCGTGCAGGTACCTTGACGTGCCGGGGGTTTGTCGTGACTGACTCTTGCTTCATCTTGGGGTAATTTTACGACATGGACAAACCAACAGACGAGGACAGATGAGAGATTTTGTTACTGTTACTGCTGCTGTTTGTTCACCAGAAGACTTATTATCTTCAACTGCTCGGTTGACCTGAAACTCGTTCGCTTCTTTCTTTATTCGCTTCGCCTACGCTGTGTTATCAATCGGCCAAAAAGCTGCCTGTCGTCCATATCAGTCACAGGCCCTGGCACGCCCGCTACAAACAGGTACCTTCTCTACATTCTACTTTCGGTACTTGCCCCTCGGTTGGTGGGTGGGAGCTCTCCCTCCGATCGCACACCCCCTCAAGCCTCACACCCTTTGATTGATTGCTTGCTTGCCCTCGCTCGTCTCTCTCGCTTCCTCTCTCTTCCCCTTCTTCTCCTTCAACTTTTCCTCAACCTTGTTTTACCAGCAGCCGAATCCAATCGATACAACTCTACATCGGCACACATTCACCACTCGATACCGCTGACCGGAGCTATGGCGACGGCCATGGAAGCGGCCGGCTCATCATCACCGCCGTCGCCCCTCCAGCGGTCCGTCTCCCAGCATAGTAGCACCTCGCTCGTATCCCATCGCAGCTCCCGCAGCAATCGCAGCGCCACCGTTCGAGGCCCCCGCGGCCGCAAGCGTCTCAGCCAGGCTGGCAGCTCTGCTAGCAGCATTGCCGCCAGTGACAAGTCGCTCACGAGCTTCCCCAGCTTCTCCCCCGAGACCCCTAGCAACGGCCGCTTCGAGGATCCCACATGGAGCAAGTCCTCCTCGACCAAACCGCCCAGCCCTGATGACACGCCTGCCACGAGAGCCGTGCCTGCCTCTGGCCGCCCCTCCATCGTTGACCACCTCACTTCAGACTCACGTGCGAGGAGCGCTTTATTCGAGGATGCCCCGCTGATGCGCAAGGTCCCCGGTTCCCTCCACCAGGCCGATGACGAACACATCCAACGCTTGATTTCCAGGCACGGCGCCATTGGCCTGATCAGGCAGATATCGGAGGACCTTGCTCAACGAGATGCCCAGATTTCCGCCATGCGACGACGCGCCGATGAGCGAGAGCGTGCTCTACGCAAGATAATTAGAGAGTGTGGTCTCTCAAATTTGGATCTCGAGACGCGGCTGCGAGCCGTCGAAGCCGAGCTGCGCGTTCCTGGAAAAGGTCTGCAGAAGGAAGATAGCGGCTTGAGCGACCTGATGAGCGACGCGATGCAGGATACAGTTGTCGCCACTGCCTTCGGCGAGACAGGCACCAAGACCTCCACCATCCGGGCCAGCAGCCAGTCGATCAGCAGCAACACCGAGGGCGGAAAGGGTACACTGAAGGGGTGGAAAGAGTATCTCTGGGGCTCGGGGACCGCGAAACGAGCGAGTCGGACTAGCAGCGTAAATGGCGAGGGGGTCAACCCGGCAACTGTGATACGATCACACTCTAGCATGGACCGACGACCAACACTTCAGGAGGATCTCTTCAACCCACCCGAGGCGCAATCCGTGCGGAGCCCTAGCCGGGCATCGAGCATCCAATCTGCCACCCCCGGCGAGCGCAAGGCATCATCATCGCTGGCGAGCATGGCCCTGCGGCTGGTAGCTGGCGGTGCCATAAGCGGGCGCGAGGCTGAGTCTCGAGGTCGCGCTGTGAGCACTTCTACCAATGCAGAGTCTCTCCGAGCTGCCTCTAGTGCTAGCAACCGGACTGGCCAGCCCCGAGCAGTGTCGGTTGCCGGAGGCCCCAAGGCGTTGATGGCGATGCGAAGAGCGACTCCTGCACCATCTGCCCAGGGGGCAGCAAGGGGGCAGGCGCAGGAAGGGTGGGATAGCTTGCGTGGTAGTCCCCCAGCTGACCTATCTTCACGACAAGAGAGCTATGGACCTGTTGAGATGGACGCCATTCGATCCCCGGAGTCGCAGCCGCCGACTCTTACGCACATTTACAACAACTTTCCAAACAGTGAATATCTGACAGATCGTTTCGGCTTCATCTATGACCAGCGACGCAAGAAGCGGCAGCGCGAAGCAGCGCAGACGGCACGGCATCTGCGCAAGGGCAGCCGCACTGAAATGCTGCACAACGGTCGCACTGGCATCTCTCCCAGCTCCCTGGAGGATGTTCCCAGCCCCAAGCATAGTGTGTCAAGCGATGGACGTCCAGAGAGTCCAAGCAGCTTGGAGGAGCGGAGTACAGAGGATGGCAAGTCGAAGAGATGGCAGGATTATCTCAAGATCGCGACGTTTCCCACAGAGCTACTAAGCCATACGCCAAGCATCGCCATACCGTCACTGGAGGTGATGGAGGGAGCCCAGACGCCTGAGCCACAGTCGCAGGCTAGTGAACCCACAAAGCCAGTCATTGTTTCCACCGACTCTGGACTCATTCCTTCGGCCAGTACAACAACAGCTGTTGACAGCGAAACGCGACAGGTGTCACAACCTGAGTCGTCAGTTGCCCTCACCAAGGATGACACAGAACCCGTCAAGCTTCTGCTACATCAACTCAGCGAATTGCACGATGCACTCCAGCGCGAAAAGACGGTACGATGGAACGACTTTCTCCGAAAAGTGCGTGCTGAGCGTCGCCGCGACGGTGAAGCTGCCATTGCCGCCGCCAAATCTGCTGCCGAGGCTCGATATGAACAGCCCGCAATGATTTTGCCCGAGACACGCGTTGCCGATGGCGAGATGATCGGAGTGTCAGACCTGGGCAACAAGGGCAAGGTCGGAAGAGCCAAGTGGAACGAATTCAAGAACCTGGTGCTGGGTGGCATTCCCGTTGCCTATCGAGCCAAGGTGTGGTCAGAGTGCTCGGGAGCTGCGGCTCTCCGTGTGCCTGGCTACTACGAAGACCTGGTAGGCCAGAGTGGCGAGGATGACGACGCTGTGGTTGTCAGTCAGATCAAGATGGACATCAACCGAACCCTGACGGACAACATCTTCTTCCGCAAGGGCCCTGGGGTTAAGAAGCTGAACGAGGTGCTCGTCGCGTATGCCAGACGAAACAGGGATGTCGGTTACTGCCAAGGAATGAACCTCATTGCCGCCAACCTTTTGCTTATGATGCCGTCTGCCGAGGATGCCTTTTGGATTCTGGCGTCCACCATTGAGAACATTCTGCCACATGGATACTACGACCACTCGCTACTGGCTTCGCGCGCGGACCAGCAGGTTCTACGACAGTACGTTTCGGAAGTACTGCCCAAGCTCTCGACGCATCTTGACTCGCTGTCAATTGAGCTCGAAGCCTTGACATTCCAGTGGTTCCTGTCGGTGTTTACAGACTGCCTGAGCGCCGAGGCTCTGTTCCGCTTGTGGGATGTGGTTCTCTGCACTAATGACGGCAGCACGTTCCTCTTCCAAGTGGCCCTGGCGCTGCTCAAGCTCAACGAAGGGAATCTCTTGCAGTGTAACACGCCCGCTGGAGTGTACACGTACATCAGCCACCAGATGACGGAGCATGCTATCAGCATCGACGGCTTGATCCAAGCCAGCGAAGCGTTGCGAAAGGTAGTCCGACGAGATGACGTGGAGCAGCGAAGAGAGAAGGCGATCCAGGCGGAGAAGGATCTCCTGGCGGCGAGAGACAGTGATTCGGGGCGAAGCAAGCCTACTACAGCATCACTCGGCGAGACTGGGAGCGAGACGGCGGTAGAGACTCAGCCGAGCGAAGAACAGGCATGAAGAGCAAGAAAAGAGGTTGGACACATTGGATTGGACAAAGGATAGGATCTGGAGTTTGCGTCTCAGAGGGCCATGATACCCACCCGCTGGACGAGGTGCGTGCGCTACACAGACGCACATCTCGCCAGGGGAGTTGAAGCATTGCGGCGTTTACATATTTGTCAAACTGGATGATTTTTGGTACTGGCAGGGTAGGGCAGGGCAGGGCAGGCAGGGCAGGGCAGGCAGGGTCTGGTTTTGGAGGAGAATGGGCGTTTATCCTGCTCGAAGCGAAGTTGTTTTTTTTTGGCTTGAATAAAAGCATGTCGTTTCTTAGCGGGCATACACGAAGGTATACACCAGAGACAGTATCCTTAGAGCAGAGGAATACAGAAAAATGACACATGAGTATTTATCTCTATATGGTGTACTACAGCTTTGCCTTCGTCTCCTTGAGCCACTGCTCATACCAAACCTTTCCAAACTCCTTTCTCTCGCCCTCACTCGCCTGGGCATCGTCGAACCTATTCTCATGGGCCTCCATAGTGGGACTCTTGAGAAACTCGACAAGCCCGCTATACATCTCAGCCTTGAGCACGCCGTACACGCCCGTCTTGCACTTGGACACCAGATCCCTCTCCTTGATAAATGCCAGCGCATCTTCAAGCCCGTGCGCGACGCCATCTGCGAGCCCAGCGGCCACGGCCTCGTCGGCGGGGAAGCGCCTCGCCTCGAGGACAAGGCTGCGATAGGTCGAGGCGGGGACCTTGGCGCGGAAGAGGGCCGACATGGCGGGCTTGAGGGGCGCGCCGAAGAGGAGCTCGTTGAGGCAGAGGAAGCCGCGGGGCGAGGGCGCGAGGCGGTAGTCTTGAGCCGTGGCGAGCATGAGGCCGCCGGCGAAGGCGTGGCCGTTGAGGAGGGCCACGGTAGGCATGGGGTATCTGGGTTGAGTTAGTAATGTGTGGACTGGGTGGGAGGAGAGGGTGACGGACGTTAGGAAGCGTCTCCAGACGGAGTAGAGGAGGTGCCAGAAGCCCTCTGTCGCGACGGCATGTTCTAGGTCGAGGCCGTTGCTGTAGAACTTTGGTATGCCTGATGTGGTGACCACGACGCCGTGGGGATATCCAAACTCGATGATATCGAGAGCGTTAAGCAGAGTCTTGAGAACAGGCGTTGTGAGACGGTTGTCAGGCGGCGACGTCAGAGTGAGGAGGTACACGGCTGGCTCAGGTTCAGTGCAGGTGAGAGTACCGCCTGGGTAAGCACCACAGGGGGGGATGGGGAGTGTGAAGAGAGACATTGCGATGATGTTTTGATCTCTGAGGTTTGAGCTGTGAGAGAGAAGACTTGGTGAGAGTGTGTTTTTACTTTACTATATGAGGCTCGGGGGTGAAGATGGGGGACCTCGGCTCGTTGGCTGGGGGTAGACCGAGTCGGGTAAGATGGTGGGATTGGATCTCGGCTTTGTCGGGATCATGTGCTAGGCTCAATTGAGATACTATAATGTGCTATCAAGCATGATATGTGTGTTGGTCGGTAAAAATTAAGTTGTCTCTCTACTATCCTTGTTGTCTTGTCCCTTGTTTACCTATCAAACTGCTTTGCATGTGAAGGGTCATCAGCTGCCGCCGCCAAGATGCATCCTGGGGAAGGAACCTGCAGCTCATGATGAAAGAGCGCCCCACTTCCCATGAGGAAGGTACGTACCACTTTAAGCCTCCAACCAATCACCACACGCGCCCCTCCTTCTTCCCCCACAGCTTCATCTCCAAGAGCTCCTGAGTAGTTAGCGTGTCCCCCCACCACCACCACCAAACCCTCACACTCACTTCAACCCTTCAAGCAAAAGAGAAGATGGCTCGAGACGACGACCAAAAGCGCGCCATCGTCTTCTTCCATCCTGACCTTGGCATCGGCGGCGCTGAGCGTCTCGTCGTCGATGCCGCCGTCGGTCTTCAGGAGCGCGGCCATCGCGTCGTCATCTTTACCAACCACTGCGACCCCAAGCACTGCTTTGAAGAGTGCCGCGATGGTATCATGACCCTTCCTCTTTAGCCTCATATTCCTCTCTATCAGAGGAGCTAATTGTTTCCAAGGAACCCTCGACGTCCGCGTCCGCGGCAACTGGCTCGTCCCCATGTCCATCCTCTCGCGCCTCACCATCCTTTGCGCCATCCTCCGCCACGTCCACCTCATCTTCCAAATCACCTTCTCCCGCGAGCTCTGGGACCTGCGACCCCGCGCCTTCGTCGTCGATCAGCTCTCGGCCGGCCTCCCTCTGCTGCGCTACCTCGACTCCGCCGTCCCCATCCTCTTCTACTGCCACTTCCCCGACCTCTTGCTCGCCCAGGGCCGCGACTCCCTGCTCAAGCGCCTGTACCGCCGACCTTTTGACTGGATCGAGGAGTGGTCTATGAGCTACGCGAGCGCCGTTGCCGTCAACTCTGGCTTCACCAAGGGTGTGGTCGAGAAGACCTGGCCGGATCTCAAGAAGCATGTTGAGACCGTGGTGGTGTACCCTTGCGTGGACGTTGAGGCAAAGGAGAAGGAAGACGCCGGTGAGGATGGGGGCGTTGTTTTCGAGGGCGAAAAGATCATTCTGAGCATCAATCGCTTCGAGAGAAAGAAGGATATTGGTCTCGCCATCAAGGCCTTTGCCGCTATCCCCGAGGCCGAGCGCAAGGGCTGCCGGCTCATCCTGGCGGGTATAACTTATCACTCTCCATCCTTGTCTTCAATGCTAATGTTACAGGCGGCTACGATCATCGCGTCTCCGAAAACGTCCAGTACCACGCCGAACTCGAGGCCCTCGCATCGTCCCTCTCGCTCCAACACCTCACGGCAAAGACGCTCATCACGGCCCTCTCGGCCCCCGACGACATCCCCGTCCTCTTCCTCCTCTCCATTCCAAGCTCGCTCAAGGACGCCCTCCTCCGCTCTGCCCGCGTCCTCCTCTACACGCCCGCCAACGAACACTTTGGCATCGTCCCTCTCGAGGCCATGCTGTCGCGAACCCCCGTCCTGGCCGCCAACTCGGGTGGTCCCGTCGAGACCGTTGTCGACGGCGCGACGGGCTGGCTGCGGTCGCCAGAGGACGTGGACGCCTGGGCGGACGTGGTGCGCGATGCGTTGCGCATGGGCGACGACGAGGTGGCTGCCATGGGTGACAAGGGTGCTGCCAGAGTCAAGTACCTCTTTGGGCGGGGGCAGATGGCACAGCGACTTGAGGAGATCGTGGATGAGATTGTCGCAAAGGAACCGCCCAACTCTGCTACACGGGTCAACTTCAACATCGCCGGGGGATTATTCATGTGTATTTTAGCTCTCGTTGCGGCGGGCGTCCTGTCGGGACTCAGCAAGAAGTAATCCTTTCTCTAGATACCACACCTTCAGGGTCAAGTC
The DNA here is from genome assembly GCA_013623515.1 of Fusarium illudens. NCBI lineage: Eukaryota > Fungi > Ascomycota > Sordariomycetes > Hypocreales > Nectriaceae > Fusarium > Fusarium illudens. Next base: position 21,647 of record JABFEX010000245.1, read on the forward strand.
ATAACTTGGCCAACCAGTAATGCATACATAGATACATCCACTCACATCCAAAAGACAAAACATGGTGTCACATCACGCTGCAGGCCAGTCATGTTTGACAGTCTCAATTCGCTGTCGCTTCTTGAATCGTCTTTGTAGTGATGTTGTCGCTTCCCACCGTCCCCATCCAATCCCGCAAGAGGGACGGGAAAGCTATCAGTAAAGAGACGCTACTCCTCCCAGTTCCTATCCATGCAAATGCACCCAGAGCTCCATTGCCAGTCCCATGGGACAGGCAGGCCAACGCCCAAACCACTAACTAACTAATGAATACCTGCCCCAGCAAAGAATTGCTATCAATCATTCTTTGTAACCCGTGAATCAATAAAAACCGCCCATGAATGAGCCTCCTGACCTCGCATCAATCAACCTTGAGCTTAGGCCCCGTTGGGCATGCCTTCATCTGCTCATCTCCGTCGTTGAACCAAGCTCGTGACCCATCATTATTCTCATCCACGCATCCATTGTCTTCAATCCCACCAGAAGACTTCACCAGACCCAGTGCAACAAAAGGGGGTAATATGTCGAGAGCAACCGAACCGCCCGTGATATGTCAAAAAAAGAAAAAAAGACAACAAGAAAAGAAACAAGGAGATATGCAGCAAATCCCTCTCTGGGAATACAGCCATGGTCTAGTAACAAAAAGAAGAAGGAAAAACACCTGATGCAATAGCAGGCCCCGTGTATGTCTGTTGCATGCTTCAAACCATGTCTCCAGGAACCAAAGGGCCACAGATGCAACTTGACCCATGAGAAAAACGTCTCCCAACGCTGCCGGCGTCTGACAAGGTATGTGTGATAACAAGAAAAAACTTGACAAATCTCGTAACAGAGTGGGGAAGGGTATCATGATTCATAGTGCGACATCCACTCGTCGCCGTGCATAGAGGTCGGTACCTTCTTGGCCGTCTCGGTGCTGGCGATGCTGATGTTGGTATCTCGTCTCCGAGGGTTGAAAGCTGGAGGACGGGAAATCCCAGATGCCGACGGTGCTGGCTTCTTCTTGGCCTTGGCCATCAATAGGATTCCATCGTCACTGCCTTCGTCGTCAAAGTCGTCCTCCACAGGCCGGGCTACAGGGGTGCTCGTCACCGAGTCCCGCGCGCTTCCGTCCAGGTGAACAGCAAGTGGGCCACTCTCCATGGCGGGAGCATTGCCAAAAACATGGTCGATCGGGAAGCCAGCCGCGGGCTCCTTGTTAAGGGCCGGTGGTGTGAGGCTGTCGGTTGTCTCGAGAAGGTTCGGATGGGCGCTCACGATACCTGGCTTGCCAAGGAGTTCTGCCTCCATATCCGCCGACACGGAGCTGGCTCCACTGAGCAGGGCTGGCAGCGAGGGATCAGACTGGAACGCTAGCATCCGCTCCGAGGTGCTGGCAGTCGAAGGCAGCGCCGACACCGGGCTGGTCACCTCGCTTGGGCTGGTCGAAGGAGTACCCAGAGCCTCCATCGAGTCTACACTCGACGACTTAGTGGTGGGCATCGTCTCCGCACGGGGCAGAGACTGATTCCGACTCCATTCTTCCTGAATTGGCGAGGGCGGGCACGAGAAGCTGACAGGGTCAGCCTTGGGCCGCTCGATTCGCCGCATGCAGAGCTCCTCCGAGTGGCGAGGCGGTGATGATCGGGTTATGGGCGCACTGTCGACTCTCTGAACAGGCGGAGGCCTTGTCCTGGTGAAAGCTCGCGCTTCACCGTAAAAGCTGGGGTCGGATTGGGGTTGGCCATGTTGATACCCAGCGGCAGCTGCGAGTGATGAAGAGAGCAACGATGCCTCCAGTCGTCTGCTCTGTGCACCCTTGCCCAGGTCGACGGACCGGATGGGGCGCCCATGACGAGACGGCTTGTGAACGCTGCCTGGAGCGACAGCTGTGCTCAAGGCAACCTTGGCTTCGGCGCGCTTGTCGTTGTTGGCAAAGAGTCCACGGTCGACTGAGCGTGATCGAGAGCTCTCGTCAGCGGAATCTATATCCCGTGCTTTGCGGATCGTCTCGGCTCCAGAATCGTCTGGCCCATCGGGCTGGCAAGCAAAGTTGGGAGTGGTCGGCGTGGTCTGAGAGATGGGCAATGGAGGACCGAAGTGGAGGAAGTGATGGCTGGACCTGCTGTGGTGGTGACCATGACCATGACCATGACTGTGGCCGTGACTATGGGCATGGCGATGAAACGGCCATAGCGATGCCGCCGAAGTCGATTTCTCAGATTCCCGGAGAGACTCACTTTCGCTGTGCGCATGGGCATGCCCTCGGTGAGCATCGTTGGACGGAAGCACTGTGGCTAGAGGATCGTAGACGACGGATTCCGGCTGAGGGCTGATCGACTGACTGGCTGAGAGAGGGTGGTCTGGACCCGGAGTGGGTTCACGAATAGGGTTGGCGAAGTAGTCGTCGACGCGAATGCTTTTGCGGCGATTGTCGCGATACTGCTGATGCGGAGTCGGAGGTGGCACGTTGTTGTACATGCTCATGCTGTCACCGGCGGAGCTAGCGGCACTACTGTCGGCTCGTCGTCGAGTTTTGCTATCACTCCGCTCCACCAGGGGGTGTATTACCTTTCCTACGGCCTTCTTGACCACAGAGCGTGCTCGCTCAAGGAATGTGAGGGGCACAACGGCAGACGACACATCCCTCTCGTCGACCTGGATTCTTCGACCAGATGAGGGCCGTGCAGGATCCGTGTCTTCGAGCCAGCCGACAGGGTCAAATAGGTCCTGGACTACCCACGGATGCCGTTTGATGTCTCGTAGTCGAATACGCTTCTCCGGGTTCTTGGTGAGCATTTGGCGCAGGAGGTCGATGAGGAGATTGTCGACTTCCTCATATGCCAAGTCGTTGTCATCTCGATAAGGGTGCTTGTTCTGACGCTTGTACAAGGATGTCGCAGCCGGCGATGTCGATGGATGGACCGGCATGAGGCGCCGCCTGGGAATATACACCTCCTCCGTCGCAATCTTTCGGAACATCTGGAACTCGTCTTCCGCCAGGAAGGGAATTCGGGCGTAGATCAAACAATAGAGTGTTACTCCAAGAGACCATACGTCAATCTGCTCCGAGACTTTGGGTTGCTCCTTATCCAAATCCGTGTAACACAGCTCGGGGGCAAAGAAGGCTGGTGTGCCAACAGTCTTGGCTAGTTCAAGATCGTCGTCGAAATCCCTGGCCTCTGACTCAGAGACTGTGTCGTCGGGTTCACCATCACGGATGGGTCGACCGAAGTAGGAGACGCCAAAGTCTGAGATTTTGACACGGTGATCCCTGCTCCACAGGAGGTTTGCCGGCTTGATATCTCGATGAACAACACCCTGGTAGTGCAAATACTCCAGGCCCAAAACAGTATCTCTAAAAGTAGAGCGAGCTTGGTCGAAGGTGAAGCAAGGAACGTACGAAAAGTCGTCAGAGAAAGGATCATGTTGCTGAGTGTTGAAATCGAGAGACGACATGTGAGATATGATGGAGTCTGCCATGCTAGGAGAGCGGCCACGGAAACCTTCGTCGACGTAGGGGCCATACATGGTTCCGTCCAGAGCGACGCTTGATGTTTGGTTGGATCGAAGAGCGCCCGGTGTCTCCATATCATCTTCCCATGTAATGAACTCGTCGGGGTCCTCCACAGCTCGGGTTGAGGACACAACGGAACGAGATCGTGAAGGGGCTCTTGATTCGGTGCAAGAGGCCTGGCGAGAGATTGGTCTTGATGGCGGTTCGTCGCTGATTGCAAAATCGTCCCTCGATGACACGCGAGATTGGCTGCCTAGGCTGCTGCTGGGCTCGTCGGCGTCACCGTGCTCGAAGCTCCAATAGTTGGTGTGGCCGTGATAACCCAGTGCCATCTTGGCACGCTTTATCTGCTTGAGGGTTTGGCGGTTTTCAAGAAACTGTTCATAACGTTCCTGATCGGGAGTCAGGGGTTCGCCTCGCATTCCTCGCTCGATGCGCCGTCGCTCGTACAGGCAGACGTGAGGCAGGCCCTTCTTGCGCCATACCACTTCACCCAGCTCCACATGCTCGAGGACCATGTAGATCTTCTTAAGCTCCGGGTCATCGATGACCTCGAGCAGGGCTACCACGTTCGGGTGACGAATCTTCTTGAGGATGGCGATCTCTTTCCTCGTCTTGTCTTGGGGCGACATGGCTGTGACTTTGCCGAGGCGTCGCTTCTTCGAAAAGCGCGGGATGATCTTGATGGCCACATTGTCGTTTGTTTCCAGGTTGCGAGCCAACTTGACTTTGCCGTGCATGCCACGACCAATTTCTTCGATCACTTCATATTGGTTGATGAGCTTCCGGCCAGTGAGGGTATCTGAATCGATAAGAGCCTTGTGCGTCCTATGATTGGCAAATGGGTTAGTATCTCGCAAATTAAAGACCCCACGATAAGCTCCCTGCCCGTCCCACCCCGCTGCAGGCGAGCAAACCCAAGCGAGAGCGGGAGGGGTGGAATTGAACATGACTGTGGTGAAACACACAAAAATTCATGGTAGTTGACGATGCTTACTCTCGAACTTTGTGCATCTGCAACGGATGCAGCATAGGGCTCTGCGTATAGCCAGGAGGCGTGTTGTTCTCGGAGACGGACGTGACGAGGTTTTGTCGCGAGCCCGAGGGACTGAACAGCCCAGGCGAGGACATGGGAGTGCTGTTGGCGGTCCTCAGCGGCATGGAGGAGGAGGAAGGGAGGTGCGTGTGCAGCGGTGGGGTTCCACGGTTCGCCGTCGAGAGGGAGGTGGACGACTGCTGTTGCGACAGCGACTTGTGATGGTGGCGATGGGCGTGGTGGTGGTGGTGGTGGTGGTGATACTGGGCGGGATCCATGATGGGCGAGTTTGTAATGTCGACTTTGGTCGACTCGACATGCTGGTGCGCAGAGGGCTCGCAGAGGCGGGCCAGGGAGTCGTTAAAGTCACAACGGCTGTGACTAGGAACCTATAGTGCCATTGTTGAATACAGAGCGCAAGGAGTATCGAGGGACGTGATCGGAGAGCGGAGAGGCGCCGGATATGTACGTAGGTAGTAGGAGAGGTGGGAGGGACGAGAGATTTGATGAGGGAAGTTGAGATGGAGAATGGGTCAAATAACCTGGACAAAAGAGTCGAGGGGAGTGGAGCAGTGAAGAGCGAGAGAGAACAGGTCGTGTGTTTTGGGGGGGTGGATTTTTTTTAGCTGATGGGTTGGGACCGGGTCGGTGATGTATGGAGGTGGATAATGGGGCAGCGGCGGCGACGACGGCGTGTGAGAGCCAGCGAGGAACGGAGCGGGCGGGCGAACGAAAGAGAGAACCAGCCCTTGGGCGGCCGGCCGACTCCGCAGCACAGGAGCAAAAGCAGCGCAGTGCAGACAGTCGAGAGTCACAGAGAGGAGAGAGAGAGGCGACCAGGGGGGGTTGGCGAGATGCAACCACCCCCTCCTCCCCTGGGCATTACCTAGCGAGTCGAGGCGAGTCCAACTGGGTGAACTGGGAAGATAAGATGCGTGGTACTAGCAAGTCGGTACCTTACAGTGTTGCGCCGGCAATGTCAAGCACAAAATCAGCTGTCAGCGCGGGCTGCTGGTTTGTCGTCAAGGCAGTAGAGTTTTTTTTCCCTCTGCCTTGCCCTGCGGACGGCCGGGGAGCGGGAACAGCCAGAGTTGCGAGTGCTTGGAAGACGGTGCGCACCGCGCTAAGAGCTGGAGGTTGAAGATGGTGGTGTGGATAAGGCAGGGCGTGAAGGTCGTGGTGTTTAGGACGGTGTGTGCGGATGAGGCATCCTCTGTGCGGTGCAGAGGACAGACAGGGTTGAGGGCAGATGGTGAGGGCGAGGTCGCGAGCGAGGGTAGGTCGGGATGGGAATGGGAAGCATGGCGCCATGGCGTCAAAGCACGGACCCGTTTTCCCTGAGATCGGTCCTCGCACGGTAGAGACTTTCCATCTTGGTAGCCGTCTGTCGAAGTGTGGCCATTGGCAGTCCGCCCTGTTGCCACTGCAAAAGCCTGCAGAAGTCTGCAAAAGCACTGCAGCCTCGGGCCTCAAAAGATGCCGGACACTGTGTCATGCCTCTGACTCTCAGACGTCGTAAATGTGCCTTCCATGGCCTGGCGCTTCTCCAGACGACGGCATGAGGTTATCTTGAAACCCAAGTCTCGATCAGGCCCATCATTCGATATCATCTCTCACCGTCAGATCAATGCTGGCGAAAGGTGAGAGCTATGGGCACCAACAACGAGCTCAACGGACAAGGGAGCACAAGGCAAGGGCTCGCACAAGCATAGAGCAAGTCCTGGCCCTGCCCGGCGAGAGCCTTGGCAACGCTCGGGCTGGGATGGCTTGGCGATGTGATTTGTAGCGCTGCGTCTGGTGAGTGTCACAGAGAGATTGACATGGAAGAAATAACCCGGTTTGTCCAACAAGATCCCAACCGCGACCATGACGACTCGGCGAGCGTGGCGACGCGACATGTCAACCTTGGGGATGCTTGTCCGCGGTCGAATTCGACATGATGCTCGGTGTCCGTACCCTCTGGGTAGGTAGGTAGGTAGGCACTCACACTCGGGCGCTGAAAGCGATATCTCCAAGGCGTCGTCGATAGCTGACGCAATGGGGAGAGTCAGGGAGCTCGAGCGAACCAGTGAGCGGCTGCAGGCCATGGTGCGGGAGGCGGTGATGTTGTAACAGATGTGGACACGCAAAGACCTACCCCTGCCTTATCGTTGACGTCTGATTCGTGCTGCGATGCTGTGCCCTGCAGCAGCACGACAGGCCCTGGACACGTCCAGTCTGGACGGGAGCATCTGCTCTGGCTGAGATTCACCGTGCTCATCATACCGTGCATCAAGTGCTCAGTGGAGCAGCGTTTCGTTCAAGACGGGAACCTGCCTTGCCAGGCCATGATGGCTGCTGCAGCCGCCTTGGATAAACCCATGAAGATGAGGTCTCCATCCAGCCCGCCTTTGACACCTAATCTGTCAACAACAGCCGAGCCAGCATCGTTCACGGACGAGGATGGCCGATGAGACACCGCGAATGGGCGAGTGGATGGCCGAGTAGCCTAACCAGCCAGCCAATGGCATCTCACCATTTGTATTTTCATGTGTGTGTTCGATTTCTCACTCCTCACCAAAATCGCTAGGTCCCGTTGGGCTTGATGGCTTCTGGCTGGGCCCCCAGTCTGTCTTGTGTTGCTGGACCCATGGATTTTACTGGGGCCGTTTTCCCCTGTCCCAGCCCCGATAAGATTCGCGTCTTTCGAACGCAGGTTTTTTTGCTTTTGGGCATTTGTGGCATCTTGGCTTCGCTTTTGTCTGACCTGGAACCAACAGATTGGAATCCTTGAGCCTCGTTCCAGCGGCTTGCCTAAACGGAAGTTGTCCATGCCCGCCAGACACGGACATCCTTCTGCGCCTCCGTCTCTGCTGTGCATGAGAATTCTATGTACTATCAATTCCGGGCGCCCTGCAAGGGTATGGCTCCAGACATTTGTTTTTCGTTCTCGTTTGGCTCGACAGGTAGCTTGGCTTGGCTTGACCTGGCTTGTTTCGTCTGTCAACGTTTCTTTGCTCTCGGTGCCCAGCATAACTCGTGCAGACGAGGCTCGCTTCGTGCACATATCCTGTTTCCGCTTTGAACGGAAACGGAGTCTGCTCGCGTGCCTCTGTCATGAGATGGTTCCAAGACCATCACATCACGTCCAACAACTTGCTTGCAGCCGTTCATGTGCCCGCTCGGATGAACCACCTTTTAGTCTCGTAATTCCAGGGACGGGCTGGCAAGTCCGTCCTCGAGGCCTTGTGGGCATGTTGTTGTTGGGTAATCATCTGCTGAGAGATTCGAATACGTATTGAGCACATTGATCCATTGACATTTGGATACCACCAGCCCCCTGTTTCGTGAGGATTCAACGGCATGGACGGAGATAGACTTCACTTAGACCGCATGCACATGGGTGAGCTAGCTGGTTCGCTGTGTCGATCAAATCCGGCAATTCTCCAGCTTTGCCCCTTTTTTTCTCCATCTTCTTGAACGATTGCTTGTGTCTGGCCGAGTTTCGATTTGCCATCTTTGGGTGTAATAATATTCGCTCTCCAACTAATACATTGAGTCGAACTTACTGACATTCTAATCATCTCAACCAAACATACGGATATAGCCTGCACAATAAACACTCGAGGTCGCATGGTCGTGGTAATCGTCGCCTTGGTTTGACTAGCTGACTCGCCACGATCGCTCGTCCCCTTCCAGTTTCAGAGCCAAACACGCTCTTCCACCCTAGCGCCTTCATCTTGTCTGCACCTAGGTCGTACCTTCCTGCATCTGCATGCAGCTGCACAAGGCCTGCCTCCGGTCCCCGCCGGTCTCCTCCACGTCCACTTTGGCGCCTTCCATTCACCCCATCACCCATCTGCAAGTTCCCCGCCACGCCATGGGAAGTCACCTCCGCCCACTTTTTCCTTCTCATCTTCCAGACTGACTGGCTCAGGTACTCGGGAACGTCGATAAGCCTCCCCAGGCTTTTCCCTACCTACCTACCTAGTTCCCAAGAATCTGCTCCTGTCACGATACTGCCCAGCGGCCAGACAAGCGTGGGAACTTGCCTCGCGAGATGCTCACTACCGAGATGGCCCAACCGGCATTTCCAAGCTTCTTGACCCCGGCGGCGGTCTCGCCCGACGCCGCCAGCCATGACGGAGCGGCTAGTGATTTCAACACCTCCTGGGGGCATGAAGAAGCCTCTCACGCCTCTGTGACGGAGAGGGCACGACCAACAAGCGAGACATTGATCAGGCTAGACTGAGCTGGCTTGGGCGAGGAGAACCAGAACCAACTGAATCAACGATAAAGAGCCGGTAGCATCGTGAAGTGCTAATTCCGCTCCTGAGTGGACATTGCCAATGCATCTCAAGGAACCAGTCCTTGCTCAAGCAACATGAGCTCGTGTCTTGGAACGCCATGAAAACAGCACACGATGCAGAGCTCCCTCAGACGCCGCCCGTCTCCAACTAGTTAGTGCTCTCTTGGCTCTGTCTCGACCGGAACTGCCTCGAGTCCTTGCACAAATCAGAGGCGAACCCTTCGCTACGTCACTGAACGCCTCCATCCTCCTCGGCTCACTCTTGATAACAAACCACCGACGTCGTTCGGCCAGCATGCCAGTCCATGGACTGTGTCGTAGTTAGCCGCCGCATCATCGTACAACTTCTGGCCTCACTCGACCCCAGGACCCTTGAAAAGGGTCCCAGACAAAGCAGATGTCTCGAGCCTTTATCGATTGGGCAATTCCCCCCGAAATAACCAGCACAGCTGCGCCAGACGAGCAGAGACAGGAAACTGATTGCGGCAAAGTCCCCAACCTGCGGCAGGGGAGATGTGTGGCTCCAGCTCTGACACCACCTACGACCACCAGAAGCCCATGTCCAGCACCGGCCCGGCTCGGATAATGAGCGGAGCACCGAGCGGGCCCGCTGCTGCAGGTAGACGCTGTCTGGACGAGATCATCTGTGGGTGGAGATCAGACAGGGGTCTGCCCGACAGCTTGACAGGGAGCAGAGGCAGGGATGGGAGTACGTAGCGGATTCCTCTGTTCTTGGGATCTGCCTTCATACCGTTATCGACGGAAAGCCAACAGCTGTTGGAGCGCCGCCATTGCCTCTATCCCCTGACGCCGTCAAGACCGTCCTGTGTTAGCCGGCTCCGGTGCCTCTTGGCCGGGCCATCACCGCAGCTACGAACCTACCTTGTTGCGAGGCCTTTGCGCGATGGTATGATTGCCGTCACTCATCAACAGAGATCGCGGACCACGATGGCGCTGTTCATCGGCCCTCGTCGGGATCCCGTTGGCTCCCCTTCACGATCCTGGATGATGATGAGGTAGACGCCGCCGACTGTGGCTATCGGTCTCGGTCCGTTTCGACTTCGTCGCATTGCATGGCTTTGCATTCAAGTCTGCAGCGAAACTCGAGATGGGGACACTGAGATCTTCTTTAGCGTGCTGGCCCTCCAGACTAAGGAGGGCGAATGGAGATCTGATTATGCCCCAGGTTTCGGCCATGTGCTCTCCGTCTTGCCCCCTATCTACGGATACCTCGAGCCTCGTCTATGGCAAGCGACCCAGGATCGCAAGTTGGCCTCAGCATCACGGCAAGCCGTACGACAAAGGACGGCTTAGGCGATTGTCAAGGAGAGCGCCATGCCCTCGGTTCAACTCCATCGGTAGTCGACAACATGGGCACATGCACAAATGCCTTGGCTTGACCTACTACTGCTACTACCGCGTACGTACACTCACCGCGCTGGCTCACGATAGCGACTCCTAGTGCGGGATGTGCGCTCCTCGACAGTGGGGTGGTGTCGCTTTGACGGTGGCTTGATGGAGTCGCAGCCCGCACCCATCATCCCTGTATGAATGACCGTGCGTTTCTCGTTCCGTCCCATCAGAGCCGTTGATCGAGGCCACGGACCAACTCTTGTTCGCTTGCTACTGATGGAGGTCCTGGCATCAAGCGAGCGACCCGTCACGATGCAGCAGTCTAACGACAGAGGGCGGCGATTCGGATTCGGTCGTGGGTGGAAGACCTCGGTGCGTGAAGCGGCAGACGACGACAACATCTCAGTCCGCAACGCACGGATTGGCAGCACAGGCTGTCCTGTCCTGTCCTGTCCTGTCCTGTCCTGTCCTCCTCCCCGTACTGTTCGAGATTTGCTTGTTGTGCTGTGTGTTCCACAGCTGCACCACGGCCCAGCACGGCGACCCGAGTTCCTGCATCCAACGTGGCGGCTGCTCACTGATCTAAGCCGGGCCATCGAAGCCAGCACAGAATCGGCAGACGAATGATCCAGGTCCAAGTCGAGACCGACCCTGTCTGCATTGCATGGAGCAAGCTGGCAGCATGACAGGGGTCAGGATGAAGCAGGGATTTGAGGCCTCGCTCGTCAACTGTTGCTTTTGCTGCCGACACTCTCGATTCCGATCGCGTCTGGTTGAATCAGGCTGCCAGCCAGGCCAGGACGAGAGTGCAAGAAAAGCAACGCGACCGCAGGCCAACGGGTGGCCAGGATGGAGGAGCTAGCCTGGGCAGACGCAATCTTCAGGGGACCTTGGACACAAAGAGCCCTGGACCCTGCCATGAGAAGGAAAAAACGCCTATGCAAGTGATGGATGCGTACGTTTGGTGGCCCACTCCTTGCCGCTGCCCGTTGAGCCCCGATTGAAACGCTCCTCTCCCGCCGTAAGCGACGGTATGGCATTGCTTTTCCATTCCAGCACACAGTTGCATCCGTTTCGTCATGATTCCTTGGGTTCGGGGTGTGTCACATTGAGGACAGAAAAGGTAGGACAGAGAGAAGATCACCGTGATTGCCGCTACATGGATGTGGGCTGACGACTGCGGTGCAAGGAGAGTTGACCGTTCCGGCAGTCAAAGCATTTGCCCGAAGCGAAAAGATGCACTTCCTTCTCTTGATGCTTATCTCGGAAACGGATTCTCAGATTTCCAATTCGGGGCTGTTCATGTAGTCGCATCTGACAAGCCTCACTTGCTCGGCAATCTTACAAGCGGCGCCCGTTTCGTCAGCGTCAACGGCCGTCACAGTCACACAGAGAATGGTACAACCCAACCGACCTGCAAGAGGCAGCATCAGGGCGTTGAGCTTCGACCATTTCGGACCAGCTGCGCTCTTGCTCGGCGACCTCATTGGACACGAGACTCCCAACAGTTGCCGGATCGCATGTTACTCACTCTGGAAATGGCAATCTGCTGTAGCACAGCTCAGCCAGCCTGGTTGCATCTCTCTGCCGCTCAGACGGCGTAGAATATGATTCGTCACAAGCACTCGCGCTCAAGGAGGGTCTAGGCCTTTGTTCGCCGCCTTGTGCTGTTCGGGGGCAACGATGGGGATGCACTGCGACCGGGACCTCGGCGGTGATGACGGCGTCAGAGCAGCTGGAGGAGCTGCTTTCGGCCATGTCTTGCTGACGCTTTTGCCGCAACCCCTGCCGGAGATTTGTCAAGATGGCAGCCCTACTGTACGTAGTAGGGGCGGCGATGACTGTGCCGCTCAGAAGACAGAGGCCGCGGAGTTCCCAGACGGCCATCAGGGCGGGCTGTTGCAATACACTGTGAGAGACTTTGATGCAAAGTACTATTTCCAGGGTCGATGCCGACACACATTTGCGCCTACGCCTGGATGCGAGCTCATCAACCCCTGCACTCAGACCCAACTTGATCCCCGAACCTCCCCTCCCCCAGGATCTGGGCAGCTGCAAATGGACCTTGAGATGCAGCAGTACGGTAACTAGGCCACCAGGAGCCACTACTGCCCAGAGATGGTGTTCCATAATCAGGCGCCAAAGATTAGACTCGACGCCGGTCCTTTTCAACGTGGATGCAGAGACGGGAACCATCATGCCACTTTGGATTGACACCAGGAGCAGCCGCCACTGGCGGGAAGGAAAAGAAAAGGTTTCAAGGTGTCGCGATATTCGAGTCGAGTCGACAAAGCCACTTGCGAGGTATTGGCGGTTTGAGATTGGGGACGTCTCTTGGCTGGCTTGCAGATAATTGACGCTTCCTCCAATCACGACAAGTTCCACTGCATGAGCGCAAGTTCTGGGCTCGGCTGAACCAACAGGATGGGTACGGGGGACACATGGTCGATGGCCGTGCCCTCTTGACGAATACAGATGGTCTCGATAGCCACGGCGCTCTTTTGCAACGGCCACTTGAACTGGAACATTCAGCCGTTGGCAACTTGAGTTCTGTATCGGCAAGGCGTTCGTCATGGCATGGAAAATGCCACTCTCTAGTGTCATGATTCATCATATCCTCGATAATCCCGGGAACCAAAGGTGTGAGAGGTTACCAGATGGGGAACAGCGTTCCTGTGGAAAAAGCAAAGAAATGTTTCACGGCTTCCCGCGGAAGACGGACGGACCCAGCTTGCGATGTGGAGAACAAGGACCGACATGTCGAGCACTTGTGACTGCATCACCCACCAACTTTCAACTACGGAGTACGGATACCTACCTGCGGATGCCCAGCTGGGGGTTGAGCTCTCGAGTCCGTGTTTAGACAAGTCAGCCAGCCTCCCGTTGAAGCCGAATCTGGATAAGCACTCAGAATCATCTTGCAACAAAGGGTCCTGCCCGTTTCTTCGAATGACCCGTCCCGAACAGGCTGCGCTAGAAAGTCAAGGTGACAGAGAGGGAGCGCCACAGGGGTGAAAGGCAAGTTGTTGCTGAAAAGGACAGAGAGCGAAGAGGGAATTTCATAGGCTGTTGGGCCTGGGGTAGACTCATGCACGTCATGCCCGCTTTGCGGATCACAGATGGGGACCGAGAGTTCCAAGGATGGGATGGGATTTTGACCCATTCGTGTTGGTGGTGTGTGTGGAGAGGGGAAGGGTTTGTCTTGCTTGCCCGGTCCCACGTCAGGATGATGTCTTTTTCGAGCATGATATGGATAGACTATTGCCTACCCTGGATCAACTGTCGGATCAACCAAGAGTGGATGAGTTGCGAACAGAAAGGCCTCGTATGGATGGATGGATGCGATGGTGAGACGAGACGGGCTGAGCAAAAGAGTGAGTTCTGTTATCAGCAACCAAGCCCCTTCTGTCTCAGGGTAGCATTCAGCATTGCAGTGCAGTGCTTTGCTTACATGACTTACACCAGCCAGCTCCTGTTCCAGTCCGACGGAATGACTACTGTATTCATTCGGCCCTGGCCGCGATCTAGCGCCCGCGTCGGGGTTTTGGTTCCGTCTACCTGTTTTCGACGACAAGCCGGGGACCTTCTGCACTGCCTCCCTCTTTTGACTCCCGGGCCCTGATCAACATAGTCATGCTACTTGACCACTGACCATGGTTGCCGAAACCGAACTGCAAAGGCTGCAAAGGGATCGACGACGCATGTCTCGGGGCTTGCATCCCCCGACACTCCATCTTGAGAAAACCCCGAGGTTGGCCTTTTTCAAAATCCGGATATTGGTGAATGGCAATGCTGCAACCTCCTGGACCCTGCAGCCCCTGTCCTGCGCTCGGCAGCTGCTGTTTGCGGTTGATGTGATTGATGCTGAATATCTCCGCCCCAGTCAGTCAATGTCTTACTGTCCTCACCGTGGGCACACCTCTTGGCTCAACAGCCACACCTTGATATTCCGGGATGCCGGACGACCAGTCATGTTGCACCGTCTAGACAGTGCGCCAGGTTTGAAGCAAGGAAAGGGAGAGGCCATCACGGAGCGGGGCGCTGAGAGGTGTGGTACATATAGAGGGCAATCAAAAGGGGCCGGACATTTTGGGGATGGGTGAGGGACGCCAGCAGCAGGTCGGCTGACAAGCCATGTGATGCCCCTATCTCACCCGGCACTCGCGCGAAAGGGTGCCGTACCCATTCCTTGGCCCTCCAAAAGCGAGGAGGGAGAGATCTATCTCGCCATGTAAGGGCCAAGAGGTGTCGACGCGTCGGGTCGTGCTGGAACGCGACGCGCGCGAGGCTCAGCCAGCCTTGCCCTTCCGCGAGGCAGATGGATGTGTGTGGGGATTCCCACGCAGAGAGTGTGTGCCAGTTCACATGTTCTTGTTGGTGGACAGTCCAGGCAGTCACCGGGTCTATTCGGGCTGGACTGGACTGGGCTGGGCTGAGTGAAACACGGCGACCAAGGAAGACACTGGAATGCCTGGCACGAAGGGGTGTGAGAGAGGTGAGAGAGGTGAGAGGCGAGTGTGATTGCGCGTGTAGTAGATGGATGCCTCTTTGACCTCGTGTGTCACGTCGCAGCCTGGTGGAGGCGGCGACATTATTGCGCAGGCTTCGTAAACTCGGTGCCGAGAACGCCGTCCATCCATGATCCGACCTCTGAGGCGTCACTCTGGGCCATGCCAGCCTGGGCGAGCTGGTCGGTCCAGCTTGGGACATGGTAGATGGAGCTGGCTACGAGCGCTGACATGTCGACTTCTGTTGCAGGGAAGGATACACCCTCTACAGCGAATTTCTCAACAAGGCCATGTCTGGCTTCGAAGCGAAGTTTCAGCTGGTTTGACTGTCAGCCTATTTCTCATGACATCTTCTGGGTGCGTACTCACATCAAAGGGCAGCTGTGGTCTCTGGCGAGGATCCTCGGGGTATGAGAAGGTTGAAAAGGTAAACCTCGGTGTCTGACCGTATAACCAGTTCCGGGACTGAAGCTCCTCGTAACCCTTGCGGATGTTCTCGATCTCGAGAAACTTGTCATCGATAACCTGCTCAACGTGGAAGTCGCCGTACATGCGGGAGAACTGCTCGACGGCAGCAGCCTCGAAGGGGGCGTTTTCAACATCGACGTTCTTGACGGGGCTGCGGACGCTGTCTACGCCGCGGCCCTTGATGAAGGGCTCTCCTGGCGAGCGCAGCATGCCCGATATGCTGGCGAGGTTCGGGCTGCGAAGGAGACAGGTGCCGTGGTGGAGAGAGCGAAGGCGAGTGAGTTTGTATGCAGAACCAGAGATCTTGTAGGTGCCGATGGGATCGTCTGCGACGTCCATGACAATGTCATGCCTCTCATTAACGCGCGTGTTTGACCTCCCCAGGGAAGAAAGCGCGCGGACGACCATCTCGGCGTGCTTGTTGCGGTCAAAGGCGGCGGGCGGACAAATGACGCTGAAGTTGACGTTTCCCTCATCGTGGAAGACGGTGCCGCCCCCGGAGCGACGACGGACCAGCTGCACAGGACCGGCAGTCCATCCCACACTCTCGGGGCGATGGCGGAGCTGGGCAAGTCTTGGAAGGTTGACCTCTGTCCACGGGTTCTGGTTACGGCCAAAGACGACGCAGGGGTCGTTGGTGTAGAGGATGAGGATGGTGGAGTCGGGGGGAGTGTTTTGCAAGAGGTGGTGCTCTACCGAGAGGTTGAGGAAGGGATCCCGGGACCTTGAGGTGTAGACCTGGATCTTGTTTGACGGGTGAGATGCTGCGTCCGTGAATTGGCGTCTGGATATGGATGAGAGGACATGGCGGGATAGCTGGCGAGGAGCTGATGAACGGGTGAGAGAGAACATCATTTTTTGTGTCTCGGGATGATCCAATGGCTAGTGTCGAAGTCTATATCTACTGTGTATGTACCGGTGAGAACGGGCCAGGGCGTAACGGGGAGAGGCGTTGGTTTGGCCTAGAATGGATGGATGATGAGTTTGTTGTTGAGGCTATCCAATGAACGGGAATGGGAAAAATTGCAACGTTCGTCGGTAGATGCTTAGCCTTGCGGCGAAAGGAGAGCTCCAGTCCTGGAAGAACCCCACAGCAGCGAACAGGCCCTGGACCAAGCCGACTGTGAGTTGGGAAACTTGGCTGGAACCTAGGAGCGTAGGTGTCCTGATTAAAGGTTAAAATCATTAGTAACCAGACTCGTCTGCTCTTTTATTGTCTTTCTCTTCTCTGTTATGTCTCTCTCCAATGACGCCTGTTGAGGGTCCCCTGTAGACTTCAAGGGAAGAGGAATTATCCAGGCTGGTTGAGTCACACAACATGAACCGATGTCGGTTTCAAGGGAGGACGAGGGTATATAAATGAGAATGTGTAGTAATTGATTTGATTTTAATTGATTTAATTAATTAAATCGAGTCTCAATTGCTTCATTGGAATTAACTGTCTCGTTCACGGGGCTACCCAATTAAGCTGCTTCTGCCCCTCCCCCTCCCCCGCACCTGCTTCCTTTGTCGAGGGTAAAAGCTCCTCCCGAGATCGGATTTAATGCCTCTTGACTCGAGAACCTTACTCTCAACGGGCGCCATTTCCTCCTTGGGCATACTTTTTTTTTCTTTCTTCCTTTTTTTGTGTGCCAAAAACACCAAAAAAGCTTCATCACCACACGTTACGTTACACCCAACCATGTTGACCTTTGGGGAACTTTTTCCGCGTCACCACGTAGGTTGCTTGCTTCCCTGCGAGTACAGCTTCAAACGTCTGGACGATTGACTAACCTCCCTCTCCAGCGCGGGTGAATCCCACGGCAAGTCACCCCGATCCTGCTGACCGTCCCCAACGAGGACCAGCGCCCCAAGGACTACGGCGACAAGACCATCGACCTCTACCCGCGACCCAGCCACGCCGACTGGACCTACCTGGAAAAGTATGGCGTCAAGGCCTCGTCTGGCGGTGGTCGCAGCTCCGCCCGCGAGACCATCGCCCCAGTGGCCGCCGGTGCGGTCGCTGAGAAGTGGCTCCGCGAGGCCTACGGCATCGAGATTGTCGCCTTTGTCACGTCGGTCAAGCTGTTCAAGGAGGACGCCGACGCCATGAGCGCCGACCCGGCCTTCCTCAGCCTGGCAGCGACAGTCACCCACGCAGAGGTGGACGAGAACCTCTCCGTGCGCCGCCCCGACGACGCCGCCGGCCGGGCCATGGAGGCGCGCATCGCCGAGCTGCGGGATCAGCACGACGGCACCGGCGGCACCGTCACCTGCGTCATCCGCAACGCGCCCTCGGGACTGGGCGAGCCCTGCTTCGACAAGCTGCAGGCCGTCCTGGCCCACGCCATGATGAGCATCCCCGCCGTCAAGGCGATCGAGTTCGGCTCGGGCTTCATGGGCGCCGAGATGACGGGAAGCAAGTACAACGACCCCTTTGTGCCCGCGCCCGCCCTCGAGGCTGCCGCTGAGCGGACGGGACCTCCCAAGTCCAAGCTGCAGACAAAAACGAACCATTCTGGCGGCATCCAGGGCGGCATCAGCAACGGTATGCCCATCTTTTTCAAGGTGGACTTCAAGCCCCCTGCCACCATCAGCCAGGACCAGACCACAGCCCGGTATGACGCCTCGGGCGAGGGCGTCCTGGCTGCCAAGGGTCGTCACGACCCCTGCGTCGTGCCTCGCGCCGTGCCCATCGTCGAGGGCATGGCTGCTCTTGTGATTGCTGATGCCATCATGGCGCAGCATGCGAGACAGATGAGCAACGACCTTGTCAGACGGTAAAGAAAGGGAGATACAGATACCAAAAAATAAAATAGAAAGAGATTGGATTTTGTTGAATTTTGTTGAATTTTCATGGCGAATTTTTTTGGTCTCGTGTAGAGGATGATGTTTTGGGAATTAAATAGATCTCGTAGTTGTATCAAACTTTTGGCTCGAGTCTAGATGATCCAGATGTGGACGATTATGATCGTGAAGTCCTGGGGAAATAACAGTTGATTTAAATAGACTACACAGGGTTTTGAATCTGTAGCTTTGTTAAAGGGATATTCTCAAGCGTCTGCCTAGGGGTTATGGTATCAAGAGTATTGATGTTCTGTGAGTTGGCGAGAGATCTT
The DNA here is from genome assembly GCA_013623515.1 of Fusarium illudens. Taxonomy (NCBI): domain Eukaryota; kingdom Fungi; phylum Ascomycota; class Sordariomycetes; order Hypocreales; family Nectriaceae; genus Fusarium; species Fusarium illudens. The sequence continues at coordinate 39,933 of JABFEX010000245.1, forward strand.
TGAGACTGCCCCCTAAACTATAAGAGAGGGTTTGAGGGAGTTACCGAACTGTATCGCTAGGCATTGGTGTCTCTTAATCATGGAATTGACTGAAAGTTTTAGCTATTAGAGATGCATGCTGTTGGTTCTGGCGATAGTCTATAGGACATAGGTAGGTGGTCTGGGGTAGCTCCATACTAGATATACCCGAGTTGCATTCTAGTAACTTGTCGCTTTCTCGTGACCCATGAGAACTACAAACCTCCGAATCGGGTGGCTTTTATTACTTGGTCGTAATGCTGAAGAAGCACGTAGATAGAATATATACATGGACAAAGGTGATGGTCTAATACCGCCTGCTATGAATCCACCCTCATGGAGAGCAAAGCCCATGACAATTAAACGTGCAATGCACCGGCATGAACTGCAATGGGAGAGCCTAAGGACACTGGAAGCTAAAGCACAAGAGAAGTCAGACTCGAAAGCATCTAGTATGGATGTTTGTCGATTCTGTATTTGGCGCACCGACCTGACTAGCTTATCCCTGGTAAATCCTCATCAGTACCTCTTCATGTTGTTGTATAATAGCAATCTTGGAATATCTAAGAGAAGAAGGTTGAAAGAGACGAAGGCCCATAGAATAGAAGCTACCAAGCAAAACAGAGTTCTTGTAGATCCCCTATTGGCTATGAAAGACTGATCGTACAATTACATGACAAAACCGATGTAGTTCCCGTTGGATGCAAAGGGAGATGATGGCTGGCTACCAAGTAAAAGACACTACAATGGATATTTAATAAAGGAATTATGGCTCTCAAAGTATTGTATTACTAGTGGCCAGTCATGGTTATACAGTCAAGCGTCATCCTAGATTATAACCTCATACATACAAAACTTGCCACCCTGACCACTTCTCATGGCAACGGAATACAAACCAGCGAGAGAATGCCGTATGCACGGAAGCGAGACCCCTGCGAACAGACTCGCTGAACCCGTCTCGATGCTGTAGCTGTGTCTGTTGGCTCTCTCTCTCTGTGGCCCTCGGAGCCCCCCCCAGTTTCGGTCGTCTCGAAAAGGGCGATATCCTCGAGTATGTTCTTCCAGAGAGCGTGGCCGCAGCAGGCAGACGCTGAGGAAGAAATCAAGTTGATTTCATAGAGCGCCCTGTTGAGCTGGGTCCTTTCTTGAACCGTCCATGTTCTCAGGCGCCTGCACTGAAGAAGACGGATGGGTCTGGCCTATCTAAAGGGGGATCAAGATCTGATCGCCGGTTATTGCAAATGGACTTATACGAGGATACTCATGACAGGCTCCCGCAAAATAAAAGGGGCGACGGTGTTTGGTAGCAGAGTGGCGGCGGAGGCTACTTTCTGTTCGTAAAATACTACATCACTACGATGGACCTAGAGGACATGCCATGGACTGTGTAGGCATGGAACCAGTGGATGAGCACGATACCCGACCATGGACATGATTATTTGTCATGTATGCGAAACCGTCTGATCTCCCTTCCTAACCTTCTGGCCAAGAGGATTCGAAATAGGAGTGGATATTTGGCACACCACTTGACTGAGCTAGTTACCTAGGTATCCTTAGATCATTATTATCAGCTTCTTATTACCTTATTAAATAATAGTAATCTTAGAATAAGGGGAAATAGTCTAAGGTAAGATAGATCTCTACTAATTATTTATTAAATCCTTATATAGATTTATTAAAGTATCTATTTAAGATCTACTATCCTCATGCTAAGGTATAAGAATAAAGGTGCGTCAAATAGCTAAATTAGTGTGCCAAATATCCGCTCCCTTCGAAATACTTGGGCCTGCCTCAATGGGCTTGGAGATCACGGACTCTAACCTGTACTTCTTTGAGGGGAGGCCTTTTGTTGTCGTGGGCTGGGTGTTCGCTCAAGTGCTCTGCCATATACTGCTTTCTATTTGGGTGGTTTAGTCTTTGGGGAGCTCGCCGGGAGGAAAGTCCTTGAGCACCCTTAGTGAGAAGCCATGTTGAGGGCTAAATCGACAAGTCCTGTGGGCTACTGTCGACCTGTATCGTTGTAGTTGTTGAACATGACCAGTTGTTGAACATGACTAGTTGTTGAACATGTCCAGCTGTTGTCTTCGACTGAATCCAGGATCAATGGCCCCCCCTATCGTAGAAACGACATACTCTGGAAGGTGACAGTGGACATCGGCCTGTTGCCTCCAGTTGATCTTGGGACTTGCTGTAGTGTACTAGCCGTCAAAGTGGTCTTGTCATTCTGTTGGTAACTTTGTTGCTGTAGGAATGCCCATTTTTAGGTACTTGCCACTGAGAAGTAGATACGTGTTGATGGCAGGAGAATGAGAAAGTGGGTAGAGGGCATTCATCTTCTCTGAGGAAGAGGAAAGGGGGTATTAAACAAGTAAGCAGAGTCACCCCAGACTCATCCCGTAATAACGCCCAGTCCCAAGAAATGCATGTCGTGACTTCATGATTGTGATGGCTCGTCCTTTTCTACAACCTGTCAAACCCAAGCTCCAAGCTATTCCCCATGTCCCTTCCGGTACTCCATTACAGACATGGCCCCCGAGAAACCCCCAAGGGAAACCCCGAATATATAGATAGATACAGACGCCGAGAGCAAAAGTCCCCATGCATGCCCCGTGTACACCCTGTACCAAGCTCAAACTCGGGGTATCTCTAAACGTCGTAGCAGTCGTTCTTTTGTCATAATCACAAACGCCGTTACCTGGGCCCCATGTGCGCCTCGCAAAGAACACCGTAGTTGAGCCCAAGCGAAGATAACCATATAGCGCTGATAGGAGTCGAACCTACCCTTCACTATACCCAGTGAGAAAATCGTGCCATGCGTCATCGACCACTCACTGGCCCTCATCATTGATTGCCCTGACCCATATCAGGGTTCTCAAAAAATCCCAGCACATCTCCGGGAACATACCCTAGCCAAGGGGCCATTAGCTCTGGTTGCTGCAGCCCCAAAGCACCAATATCAATGTCCTGGCTGTCAAACGTGATGGTATCCATGTTGCCCATCGAGGCGGCCCAAGGCATCTGGTATGGAAAGTTGCCATGGCCAAAATACATGTTGCTTGTGCCATTTGCCATGCTGTTGTTGTTCGCTCCTGAGAGAGTCGTGGCCGCATGCACTCCTCCGTTCTCCCTCATCGCAGCTGGTGGAGAGACGCTGTATGTATCGAAACCATTCGATGGCTGGCTTGAAGGCGTAAACTTTGGGCCTGCGTAAAAGTCGGTACCGTCGCCGCCGGGCAACCCGTCAAACTTGACAGTTGGCCGACTCTGCCCGCTGGCAGCTGACATGTTTGAATGCCGTCGGGGCATTGGCGGTCGAGAAGTCTGTCTCACCGCTGAGAGGTTGGGTTGAGGATAAGCTGGCACGAGCAAACTTGTCGAGTCCGGCAAGCTCTGCCGGATGGGGTCATAGACCATGTTGCCAGGAGGAGTGCAGGGCGCCTTCATCGCTTGCATAGGTTGCGCGCTCGACATGACGGCTGAATCAAGATTCTGATACATCAGCGTGAGGCTTGAGTTGGGAGAGTTGGCTGTTCCTGCCAGGCTCCATGCTATGGGTGGACCAGACATCTTTGGTGGAGCTTGATTCTCGAACCTTGGGAACGGGTTGCCCATAGTGGCACTGCTTCCTCTGCGATGCAATTTGGTGCTCTCGTATTCTTCAGTGGTATATGTCTCACAGTCCCAAATCCCCTTGGCCTTCTGGTCCAAGGCTGTGAGAATGTATGTGACACCACCCCAGTACATCTGGACCTGCTGCAGCGAGTTGTAGCACTTTTGGTAGTTCTGATTGGCCGCTGAAGCTAGGAGGGAATGCCTGGACGCCTTGGCATCTCGGCTCTTGCTGCTCTGTAAGTGAGGCGGATCTAGTCGCTTTGCACCCGGAGGTGAGCTCGCTCGAGATGGAGACTCTGAGGCATTGGCGCTCGACTCCATCAAGAACGCGCATGCAGCAATATAGATCGGCTGGCTGGTGAAAGGATTTCCAATAAAGCTCTTGGGATCAATCAAGTCTGCAAAAGACAGGATGTCGCAGATCGTCTTGGCGCTGCTCATGCTTAGCTCGCGGCTGTCCGGTAGAAGCTGCAGCTCGCTGCGGAGCTCGGCAAAGGGCGTAAGGAGAGTGGGTTGATGAAGAATGATGAACAGTGCATGAAACCAAAAGTGCAGCAGGATGAACGTGGTGCCCTGGCCCATTCCTAGGTACGCCTTGAAGTTGCTCACGTTGAACTGCAGCCTCCAGTCCCAGCCCTTGTAGAGCCTGGTCAACTCGTGCTCCATTTCGCCAAGCTTGTCCCACGTCTCCCTGGTAAGATCCTGCGCATTGCGGATCTTGTTGAGGATGTCACAGACGCGCCCATAGAGGTGGATGATCTGGAGGAAGATCGGGTATGGTGCCGGCCATTGAGTGACCGGATCAATCGAAGGCTCAGGAAATGAAAGTTCAAGATCGTCGTCACGAAACGTCACAGGCCGGCCTGTCCCTGAAGAAATGACGCGATCCAGAATGAAGACGGCCCAGAATGTATCCATCCGTTCCTGGACAACCTCCTTTTGCTCCTCAGGGTTAGGCGGGCTCGACCCCTCCACCTTTGCCTGGGGGCTCTCCTCTTCTCCAGGCTGACGGCTCCAATTCCGGGCGTACAGGGGGTCTTTCTCACCCTGATACTGCACCCCAACTTCTTTTTGCAGGCCCAAGTCGACAGCCATGCGGATGGCAAGGCCGAGATACATCCAGAGGGCGCTGTCTTGGCTCGCCCCAAAACCTTCATAAGCCATGAGAAGACAAGCCTGTACAGCCCCCACAGTCGGGCATGGGAAGGTGTCAACAGTGGCCTGTCTGGCTCTCTGTGCAAATACTGCGCCACGTTCCGTCCGGGGCATCTTTTCATTGCCATTTGTGAGGGATGGGGCATCCGAGAACCTTGCGGCCAGGCCGCATATCGAATCAACGAGTATAGGCTCAACTCTCTTTTCCTTGACCATGCGCAAGAACCTCGCCTGTTTGAGGAACGGATAACTGGAGCCCATCTGAAGAAAGAAGGTCTTGACGAGATTGATGATCAACGGATGGACAGGAGCTGGGTCGTTGGGATCGTAGGTGGGCAAATCATCACCAATGACTTCGCTATCAGCAGCAGAACTGCTCCCTAGCGCACCACTGTGTATTGATACAGGCGACGTCCCGGCCATCGAGCCAGCGGTAGATCGGCGACGGTCACGCACAGAGACAACCATTTGTTTGAAGCCAGGGACAATAGCAGTCGGGCCAAAGTAGCGGAAGTATGGAACACGATGGCTCTCGGACCGTGGGACCGTGGGAGGAGAAGGTGGCAGGTCGGCGGCCAGGGATAAAGGAGGGTGGCTATGGTGTGGATGCAAACTTGAGACATCGTCGTCTTGTTGGGCTTCGACTATGGGTTTCGCAGGCGGCATAGTCGTCTCGGAGCTTGTCCGCGGAGCAGGAGCGTCGGGAGTGCGCTGAACGTGGAGGTTGGTCTTGTCATTCTCATCCTCGTCCCCGCGGTGGTCGTGAGGTTCATGGTTGTCGCGTTCAAGGTCGGGTTTCGATGCCGGTGTTTGCCTTTCACTATCCTCCTTTTTGACTTCTTCAGGGTATCCCATACATCGGTGGTGGTTCTTGGTGCAAGTGGAGCAGAAGGGCCTTTCGCCGGCGCATCTCGTCTTTCGTTTTCGGCAGGTCAAACACCTGATCCGCGTCGGAGTCAGCAACAAGTTGACAAGGCTTCAGGGAGTCTGGTCCAGGGGTGAGATAGCAGGAAGATAACAAGACGGCTGGAGGAGAACCAATAGTGACGCGACAGATAGGCAGCGGGAAGATCGGGAGGGGAGGCGAGTGTAGGAGACAGGGGAACAACGTACGCTGCATTGATCCGGCGACGCTTGGAAGGCGGTTGGCCTTGGTTGTGGACGAAGCGGATCGGACGCGGCGGCGGCGGAACCGAGTCCGATGTATTCAAGTTGCTCATGGCTAGGACATGGTGGTTCTTCTCTATGGGTGCGGAGGCGGGCGCGGATGCGGAAGTTGGAGTGGATGTCGACGGGCCCGGCGCAAGATGGAGCAACGGAGCACAGGCGGACAACGTGTGACGAGTGACAAGCTGGAAGCTGACCAGCGGGGTCGGCAGGTTTCCAGGCCTGTTGCAGGTTGTGGCTCAGCAATGGTTGTCAATGCAACCCAAGAGAGATGAGATGCAAGGGAAGGGAGACGTTGCTGTGTTGCCGAATGTTGAGTTTGCTTTCTGAAGCAATGGTCAATCTGGTGTCTTTCTTGTAGCAGGCTGTAAAACAAGAGTGTTAGAGGTAGACGAGGGCGCGACAGTAGCCCAGCAGCATATCCGGGGTTGGGCGCGTTGAATCAACCAGGGACATGAAGGAGGCCAAGGAGACAGACAGATGACGCGAATGAGAAGCAGCCCGGACAAGAACTTGGTGGCCAAGAATCTCAGAGACACGACATCCGAGACAAGGGACAGATGAGTCGTTGGAGAAGGGATGCGGAGATGTATGGAGATGGGTTTAGACAAGGCTTGACACTTGTGTATGTATGAAAGGCGAAGATTGGTAGATTATAGAGGAAAATGATCTGGCAGGGAGTGGTTGGAGATGACTTTGATGGAAGAATATCCATGTGGATGGTGGAGAGGGAGGCCGGAGACGGCGTTGCCTTAGGCGGGTGGGGGTTAAATGCTAAAGGTGGAGAGGAGGAAGGAACTGAAGCTCAAGTGATCAAGCACATACGCAACGCAACACACCTTGTTCGATTACACGGACAGACAGACAGCCTTGTTCTATGCCCCAACAATAGACGGTAGAAGGAAGAGTTGGAAAGAGTATCGTCAATCAAGGCGGGAAGAAAAGACATCATCGTGGATTATTACAACCAACAGTGACAAAGCTGACAAAACAAGGCAGCACAAATCACGATGGAAGGTCGAGAAGAACCCATCTCCTACGTAGGTAGGTCGGCAGTGGCAACATTTAGCCTTGATTCCTCCTCTCTCCTCCTCTCGCCATGGGAGCCGATTCCCCCTCCTCCACACTTCCATGCTCGTTGCTTTCTTTTCCCGCCCAGGCCCAGGGGGGGCTCAAACGCCAACGGCCCGCACGCACTCGGGCTCAACCACCCCCCCCCGACATCAAGTGACCATCCGACCTGCACTACCACCTCACCCCCAGACACACCCACGATGGCTTCGCTGCATCCTGTACCACGACGCAGACGCAAGCCCAAAGCTTCTCCCCTCCCCGGTGTCCTTTCTCGCGAGGGGGGGTTTTTAGACGCACCCAATGACATTGTCTCAATTCCTGTCTGCATGGATTCCATTACCCGGACGAGGCTGTCGAGACGTGTTGCTGCACCTCGTCCTTCTCGGGGCGTTCTCTCCATGCCCGAGCGCAGAACATGCAGTCTTTGCTAGCCCCGGGCCCTCAACACATGGTCACGCGAGGCCACTAAGAAAAAAAAGAAACAAGGGAAACAAACGGTGAACGCCTCCCCCTCCTCGGAGACGAACACTCCGTAAGCGCACCTCTCTTCTCCTGACAATCTCTCCCCCTTCGGAGTGTGACATGAAGTTGTTGGGGAGAGTTCGGTTAGGTTCCCTAGTTCAGGAACTCGGGTGTCATCGATTGGCAGCAACGTCCGCGGCGCTAGACACCTGTCCATCCGCCATGCCGGCAGCCACCCCGAGTAAGCCGAATGGCTAAGACGAATGGCTCCTCCTCCAGAGTCCGGATGAAAAGATGGCGGAGCCATTGAGTTTAGATTAGGTTGTCTGCGGGGAGGGGGCACGACCAATTGTTCCCCCCTTCTCGTCATCTTGTTAGTCACCTTGTGCATGTCGAGTTCCTGTGGCTTCACATCCCCCAACCTCGATGAATCATGTAGATTAGCTGTGAGAGCATGTTTTTGCTAATCACAACAGACATCTCATAGGTAGGTTGGAATAGAGGTCTGTTTACATGTTTCAACCAAGTATCAAAGCTTGTATCCAACTGCCTGGCACCGGATAAATGACAAGATGCAGCGCCCATGCAGATCATCATGCACAGCCATGCTACTGCTGTTGGCCCAATCTCATTCTCCTGGCCCGGAGAGTTGTCCTTGACTTTCAGTGGCGACTGGGATCGAGATCCACTCGACAAACAAGTATCAAGACTCGTGATAGTCCAAAGCAAGACTGTATTCCTCAGTTGGACTTGTCATGTCCATCAATACATACAAGCTAAATCAGAGAGCCTCCCTATTCACTTCATTGGCAGAGCCTCGGCCCTGCATATCCAACGCCAGATCCATCATTTCGTGCCTTTTAAACCTGTATCGGTCCCTTTCCTTCAACTCCAAAGTGTCCAGCTTGTGAATTCGCTGGATGGGTATCACCAGTCCGCCACCGTGAAAAAGTATTCCTCCCTCGCCGCTTACCTATCCAAAAACAATCGTCACCCCCATGTCTGCGCTCACTCTCCTCCATAAATCTCCGCCGCTCCTGACACCCATGCTTGTCGCCTCCTCTTGTTGATGCATCATATCGGCCTTGTCTGCGCGCCGCCACACTTCCTGCGCAATCGTCCACGCACGCTCAATGTTTGTCATACCCTGTCGGCGGTTGATAGCGATAAAAGTTTGGCGTGCGAGGTCACGGTCGGCCAGCGAAGTAGCCTCACAAGCTGCCACAAAGAGTGGCCAGAGAAGGGCGCTCATGGGACCGGTGTTGCTGACAGTTCCGACACAGTGAGTAAGGCTAATATGGGTGTGGCGTTGGACAAGGGGGTGGTTGCGTGGGTAGCTGTAGATGGTGCGGTACAGGTAGATAAAGGCGGAATGACGGTAAGAGAGAGCGTTGCTGAGGATGCTCTGTAGTCGACTCCTCTCTGTCGTCTGCTCGGAGCTCAGTTCCTCGGGGTTTTCGCTGAGAACTGAGCCCTCAGGCAGTGCGGGGTGCCATTCCTCCAGAGCGGATTCAATGGCTGAAGCTGAAATTTCGAATTCCGTCCTGAGAACCGCAACCTTGTTAACTTCTCCATTGGTGACGGCAGCGTCGAGTTGATCCTTGAGAGCGAGGAGGTTCGAGAGGCGATGAATAATGGGCCAGAGGGAAGTAGCCATTCCAAGGAGAGTGTCGACGCTGTTGAGAGGAGACGTATCACCACCTGAATCCAGAGGAGGGAACGGTGTAAGGTAGTTGGCTCCTGGAGCGCTGCCGAGAGGAGCAGTGCCAAACGAGAGCGCTGCAATCACATCATAAAAGCGGAATGCCTGTCATGTGTTAGTAATATGCACAACTCGATCATGGCTATGAAAAGAGTCACATACTCGCTCCAAAAAGATGCCTGTAGGATCAGTGGCTGCTTCATTATGGCTCATGATGGTCATGGCGCCCTTGAGATGACCATCGACAATGTTCGATCGGCCTTTCTGAACCAACTATGACGTTGTTAGGAAGCGAATCAGGGAGGCCAAGATTTTACTCACCACTTCATAGTAGACCAGAAGCATGATGGCTGCCAAGAGTTCATTTCGATTTACTCCTGCTCCCTTCTGGATCAACCGCGCAAGGCCTTGAATAGCTTTGTTGTGGAAGTAAACGCTCTTTTCGTCGTTGGAGACACCCCGGTATTCCAAGTGAGCGCTTGCTAGAGCAAACACGGCGTTTGTGACGGCCTGACTGTCCTGACACAGCGGGAGAACGAGCTGCTGGAAAGGATTGCCGCGCTCCTCCCGGAAAACGATGAGATGCGACAGAACATTGCAGAAGTGGTCTACCAGGGCGCGCCGGTTGGTACGATCGGAGAACTCGGAGAATACCGGAGAGCAAAACTCGAATCGTGGAGACGGCGCAGGGACAGGCGCAATGAGGGCCAGGGAGGGGCTTCGAGCCGTCGCGTACGCATTGGAGTAGGTGGCAGCGTAGGTCGTAGTGGGGATGCTGATAGATTCGCGGCGGATTATCTCCTCGACTTCGTCCTCCTCGTTGTTCTCAATGTGTTGAACGGCAATGCCCGATTCTTCAAACACAGGTAAATGGAAATCGATCGAGTCAATCGGGGAGACGACTGGTAGGTCTCCGGGACTCCAACCCAGGAGGCTGTCCATGGGGCTGACGAGAGAGGGCTTGATCGGGAGAGCGTTGGAGACAGGTTCCTGCGTCGCAACGGGAACCTCCTCGTCCAACGAGTCTTCGTCTGCTGATCTATCCTCCTGGGCATCCTCCTTCCATTGCCGGATTGGAACGTCGCAATCCAAAGACTGAGTAGCCCGGTCTGAACCCGAGGAGGAGTTGGTGTCGAAAGGAGAGAAGCCGGCGGTGGTCTCACGCTTGCGCCGCTGTCGAGGGCGAACGGGTTCGTAAACACACTCCTGGCCGCGTTCCTGGCAGCGCGCGCAGGCAGGTCGTATCTCGTCGCATTTCTTCTTCTATAATAGAGAGGTTAGAGCAACGACAAGAAGCCGGCTGGTATGGGTGCAGTACCTTTTCTTTGCTGCAAAAACACAATGTTAGTGAGATGATTTTGAATTGCAGGGGTGGATCATGGCACTCACCAATAACTACATCCTGTGCGCCGACGAACCATCCATGACAAGTCAGCAACCTATGTTTTATGCTTATAACATGGAGAATGCGGTGGAACAGAATGCGCTGTACGGGGCTTTGACGTACCTGCGCGCGAGCGCTTTTTGGGGACCTTGGGCGGTGCGAGTCGGGTGTACAGCAACATGATGGAGATTTGGTGGTGGCGAGGCGATCAAAGGATCAGATAATCAATCAGGCGTTTTCCATCCGTCCATCTAGCAGAGGCAATCAAGCATGATCTTGTGCAAGAAGACCAGAGGCGATCTGATCAAGAGGCTGCAGTTGCCCATGCACCAGACAGTTGGGGGTTTGTTTGTCTCGGAACAAGAAAGAAACCGAGGGTCGGACGATGGCGGTGTTATCGAATAACTGATTTGCGTGGGTGTGGGGAGCGAGGAGGGAGGGGAAAATAAAGTCCGGGAGTAACCAGACGAAGCCGAGGATCGTGGAGAGGGCGAGCGCGGAGGCGGGTAGCGGGAGACGGAGCGAAGATCTTGGCGATGTCAAGTCCAACCTCGTCTTGGTGTATTTGCAAGATCAGAAGCCGACGATGCGGTCATGGAGAGACAGATGCCCTCGAGGAAAAGGAAGCGACGGAAGAAAAAGAAGGAGGAAAAGAAGATGGAAGGAACCAAAAATGGATGCCTCGCGTCTCGGGGGCGTCATGGTTCGGTCCCAAGAGGCACGCACACCAACAGAAGGACCTTGGCTGCTTGGGTCCCGTCTGGTTCCCATCCATCTCTGCACACCATCGTGACCGTGGGCAATCATGGGCCATCCTTGACCGATCCCTGGACACCCTTTGCCCTGTCGGGTCAAGTGAGCCTCCGCTAGCTTGCGGGGTTACGGGCGCTGGTGTTGACTCGAGTGACCGCTGAAGAACTGGAGAGGGCCTGGAGCAAGCCCCTGAAAGATTTTACGTTACGGGGAGCTCTGGGGCAACATTGGGGGAAGGTTTGGGGGGAAAGAGCACCACGACGTTGCAGGGGTTGGTTGACGGCGGGTGGTGTTGGAGGAACCTCGTGGCTGCAGGGGATTGGTGATATTGACACTGTATAGACGGCCAAAGCTGTGTGAGATGTACAGTGTAAGAGCAGTGCGTATCCCATCTCTCACAGTACGCCCACGCCCCCGCTCTCGCGAGCAGGTGACTTTTCTTCCAACACTGAATTGACAGCTGCATCAACGGGATCCTCTTTTGGGCCCTCATAGAACGCCACCCGAAATCCGACTCTCCGAGCTCAAACGTCGAATTCGAGAGAACTGGCAGAGAATCAGCATCAATTGCTAGGCCGAATCTGCCTGTCAGGCATCTTCCAAGTCCCTGCAGTATCGAGTAGGATCACAAACACCTGGCCCTGGCATTCCTTTCCCCAGCGTCTTGGAAAATCCGGGGTAATGAAGCTGCCATCTCGGCACGTTGCATGGTGCCTCGAATCAACGAGCATCGCACGGCCGGCGCTCAGCCTATTTGGGTCTGAAATGGTGACGGGCTACCCGTCCTAACAGGCGCGGCAAAAGGGAAACCTGGTCGGCTTCCAAGCCATCTAAAACATGGGCGCTGCCGTCCGGTGCCTCCCCCGCGTTGCGGTGCCGTTCGGCTGCACCCATCCCGTTTCTGATGCTACAACGGACCGAGATCATCGCCAACGAGATGAAGGGAACCGTCCCGACTGATCAGGGAAATGATGGAAAGGGGCGATCGTCGCCCCTGTGTGGTTTGATGATTGATGCTGGGGCAAAGTTGATGCTTTCGCTTGCGCAGGAACAAAAAGGAATACTACAGCCGGCCTGGTCCGTCACGACAATGCTAGGTGGACCCCTCCCTCTGCTGACCGCCGACAATGCAGACGCAGACGAGAACCCATTGCAGCAGAAGGATGAGAAAAAGAAAATGGGGTCACGACGCTTCTGGACCCAACAGCCGTGAGACATTGTCTCAGTGGCTTTGAGCAGCTCTCTGGTAACCGGGCTCCAGAATGCGGAGTATGGCGATGCCAAGAGCGTGATTGTGACGGCGACGGCCGATCACACGAAACACGGGCTCGAAGCGACGATCTGGAGACGGGGCAACTCGCAGAAGGCCACTAGCTCAGGCTCTGTGAGGGATTGGGGGAGTAACTGACTTTGACTAACCACCATGCAACGAAGGTTGCAGGACCCTGTCCGTTGTCACATCCACTGACCAGGTATTCACGAACCACGGCTCGAGGACCGCGGCACGATGCTTGGCGCCCGATGTGGCCACGAGGAAATGGTGCTTGGCAACTGCGGACGATGCGCCTCCGACCGGCTCTTGCACCTTCACGCGGTATTTCGAATGATCGAGGTTCGCAGTTCAGCATGGGAGTTTGGCCGCCCGCAAGCATCATTGGCAGCGGGCGTTGATGTGACGCGATCTGACCTGATGAGCAGCGGCTTCAATCTCATGATCTAATCAGAGACCAACCTCACCCATTCCCCTTGACCCCTGTCGCAGGGAAAACCCCGGACGGCTTGCTTCTGGAACCTCTTTAAGGGCCCAGACGGCCTCACCTTGACCTACACATCGGCGATCGGGTTTCACCGTGGTGAGTTTTGTTCTTGAGGTGGGCCTGGGAACGACTCCTCCAGAGTTGATCTTGGTGAAGCTTTCGAGGGAGCAGTTGCATGAATGCCTGTGGAAAACGACTGCGATGAAATACCCCTCATTATTACCACGAGATCCGCAGTTTCACGGAGTGTGGTTTCATCGGCTCCAAGCTTCAACCCAAAGTCCCTTTGGCTACGTAGTAAGCCATCACCCCGGATCATCAACCTTAACGCTCCACCGGCCGTCAAAGTCAGACCTGAAGGTTTCTCCTTTCTCTCTCGCCCTGAAAACACACACAAGTGCTCAGCGCCTGGTCAAATCATTGCTCCTGAAATCAAACTCTCTTCTCTCCTCATACCTAAAGGCCAACCAGGCGCAAAAAAATATCCCCCAAAAAACCGCCCACCTATAACCCTCTCCTTTTATTAGTTCTTTTTTGGTTCCGTGCTGTAGGTTCTTTCGTGAGCTAACTATTTGACTCGTCTTCCATCTCAGATGACCCACCCGCGCGGGCTGTGCTATTTTGGGATAATCCGCCGTGGTTGAACGTCCTCGGCGTCGGTTCGGAGCTGACCAAGTCGACGGATGCATGCCGAGGTGTCACATCGTAAACAGAAGCCTCCTGCGAGCAGTTGTGTTACCAAGCAGATCGGCTGAGCATGAGCATTTCGGCCAAGGTTTCGCTGAAAGTGATGGGGATGGGGACGGCCTCTACAACAGACAAGGGCTTCATGTCGTCAGCGAGAAGTGGGCGACGTGGGGCATCTAATAAAACACGCGAAAAGCATCATCTGTTACCCTCTCTAAAGAAACTGCCCGGTTAGAGAGCGTGGTTAATTAGAGGTAGGTAGATAGGTATGCATTCCATCCTCATCGTGCGTTTCACGGGGAAGAGCCCATTTATCTCTCACAATAATAGCACTTGCCTGCTTTTAAAGGCGGTCACCTGACACGGCCGAGGCATCGGCACCTCGTCGCAACCTTGAACCAACCCTCGCAACATACTTCCTTTGTTGGTCTCTGCGCATGAGGTTCTCGGCCCCCAAATCCCAGCACTCGGTGTCGGATGAGGCCCTCTTGTCGATTATTGACCTGGGTTCGCCCCGTATAGGTCTTCTGATTCGTGGCCTTGTCTGACAAGCAGACGAACAAGGCCTCTCAATGGCTGCCACGGTAGCAGTGCCAATGCACCAGGCGCACCATCTTTCCCGAGCGAGGACACCCCTTTGCCCACAGCCTACCGCTAAAGTTGCGAGCTTCATGCCGCTGGCCAATGGCGGAAGTAGACGTGCAGCAGAGGATGGAGATGAGAATAGAGCAGCAGCGGACATTTGGCTCTTGGAGGGCTGGGGCGGTGCTCGTTGACGAATCCAAGACGTGGTACTGCTGCTGCGACACCAACAACTCGGGCGAATGCGACTGGCAAAGTACGGGACGTCTAGCGACGCAGTGCCGCATGGCCTGCGCCTCTTGTCTCTGATCCTCTTGCGGCTCTCGATTGATGGTGTCGGCTCTGTTTCAGCTTGGGCTGTCCCCGCAAGAACCTGAGCCGCGTGTCGTTCCCATCGCTTCGACGCTTACCCTTCGCCGCCATCTTTTGGTCATCTTCGGTTCTCTCACCGTTTCTCACTCCCGGCCTCTCATCAATCTCCACGCTGGACCCATGGCGGTAACCTGAAGAGGAATTATTTCTCACGTCTCAGGAGCGCGCTTGGTGCTCGGGTAACCAGTTCATCCAACCACATCGACCCGCGCCTCCGGTTCGGTGGACTTTCGCTCAGCCCTATAGACGCTGGAGCTCTGGGATGACAGAATCCATTGCTGCTCCCCCGTGGCGTAGCATCCTTCCACTTGACCCCCCCGGCCACGGATAAGCCTCTAAGGCCTCCATTGCTGACGGTTGGAATCTCTCGCTTCATCTGACTCTTCCCTCCCTTTTCTCTTCTTTCACCATTTTAATTTGTTCTGTGTGAATATTGCGAGTGTCGCATTCGTCCTGCCGTGGTCCTATCCCGAGCCGAAACGCATCGAGCCCACGACGCCATCCTAGTGCCCTCTTTATTGAGCATTTGCGACAACAGCCCGATTTGAGAAGCTGGAATTACCCGGCTGGCATTTTCGTCCATGATCTGCGTCCCACACGATTCCGCGAAATTTCTCTCATCGACGTCGCATCCCCCTCAGTTCCATGAGCGCACGAGATGAGGAACTGGGGGTGCCGCTCGTGTGTCGCCTCGCTGCTAGCTGCCCTCTGGGCCACCAGTATTGAGGCGGCCGACTACAAGAGATATGATGGGGTTCACCGGATTGAGAAGAAGGCACAAATCACGGCGCCCGCGGTGCTGAACCGGCGAGATGAACAACAGTGCGGCGCGGGCTTGAAGCTCTGTGCGTCCAGCTTCGATGGTGGATGTTGCCCAAATGACTACGACTGCGCCAAGGAAAGCTGCTTTGCGATCACAAAAGGCCCTGTGACATGCCAGGGAACCAGGGTCGGCTGGTACCAATGCGAAGCCGTCTATGGAGGTTTGTTTTATCATCGAGACTCACTACGGAACAAGGCTCACATGTAGTAGCGGGATGCTGTCCGGATGGTCTCCTGTGCAAGACAGCAGGTAACTGCGTACCGCCTTCGGGAGTAGCATATACGTACGACTGCCCCGCGAGCCAGTATCTCTGCCCAGCGTCCCTAAGTTATGGGTGCTGCAACAGCGGCATGGCTTGTGGTGTTAATCAGTGCTATTCTTCGGATCCTGTGACGGTCACGAGTACCATTGTTATCACCACCACCGAAGACGGCTCTGAAACGACTTACAAAACGACTGCCGTCACCGTCGAGACACCAACTATGCCCACGGCTCTCCCAACAGTCCGCGACAGCGGCGATGGCGGCGATGGCGGCCAGGCGGTGCTCAAATTCTTCCCCTCCGCCATCCCCAAAAGCAGTCCAACATCGACTGCATCCGACAATGATAAAGGAGGCGGCGGGCTCCCAACAGCAACGCTTATAGGCATCGTTGCCGGTTCTGTTGGGTTTCTCATCATCGTGTTGGTATCAGCATATATCATCATTCGCCATCTTAACAAGGTCGTCCGCGCTGTCAGCACCTCAAAGGTGTCTGATCGTTCCAACCACTCCAACGCACGACCAGCCGTGAAGGAGTTCAAGGTGGCAGATTCGCAAGGCGACGAGTGGAGCGCGAATCCGTTGATAGCACCCCCTCGACCAGCAAACCCCGGCCCAGATTCCGGGACCACCTCACCATATGCCATTGCGAGCCCCGATCCGAGCTCCAATAATCCCACGCCTGGCGTGGAAGGCTACCAAGCAGTCTCGGGCAGCGCGGGAAATAGCAGGCACGCCAGCTTCGATGCCATGACTAATCAAGATTATTTCAACGGGGCAGCTGTTGGCCAACAACGATTCAGCCAAGTCTCGGCGTCAACGAGGAACCGCTCAAGCACCGACACACACACTTATACCCACGTTCGACAGTTTAGCAATGCTTCTGAGAGTTCCGACGGAACCCCTGGAGTGATACCCAATTCTCCTCCGACGGAGCTCGAGGCAATACCGTGGATACCGGAATTGCCAAGCTCCCCTTCATCTGTGGTGTTTCCTCCTCTGGACGAGCGAAGACGATCCTCTGGTAGCACCATCAGCGCCCCAGCGCGCCCGCCCGTAGCTCAACGTCTATCTAGCGGACAGCGAGTACGAAGCGAATCCCTCGGTCAGAGCAATCTAAGCATAGTCAACGAGGAGATGCACGGATTTCACGGACCGAGTGATCACTTTGTGGGCCAGACAGACACTCACCGGCCAGGGACGCGAGAGTCCAGTGCTCGAGAACACCACCCACAACCTGATTCTCAACAACCATAACACCAATCTTTAGACATTTTTTGTTTATGCATTTTTATTTTGTTTACTGAAATTGTCATGATTTGGCAAGCGGTCGGAGTTTCAGTCATGGGTTGGGGAGACATAGCGTGGCATGGCGTTATTTGGAGGAGGTTACTCTGTGTGCTTACAACTGGGAGGGCATAAAGGTCTGGTTTGGAAACGAATAAGCATATTTGGCATTTGGACATGTACCATCCATCGTTTTTCTTTCGTCTCTGCTGTTTCTGGGAATCATTGGGTTGGAAATCATCTAGCAGGAAACCCATCAGCGCATCAAGCTTTACAGAAAACACAATTGATATTTCATAATCAAGAGCTTGTAGCCTCCATCCTTTGTGACTAGCATATTGAACACTAGTCCCTCGAATCTTATCTTTTCACTTATAAGAAAGGGTTGACGTCCAACTGACAGGACCCGAGGGATCGGTTTGGCGCGCCGCTAGGGATGCAGCTGCAGGGACCGGGTCGCATCATGGTCTCCAGGTGATAAAGTGGCGGTTTGAGATTAATGAGGATAAAGATTGATTGATAAGTCTGAGTGGCTGGCGAGGGTAATTGGTTATTAGACGTTTTGTTTGGTGGATGTGGTCTCGGATGCGGGAGGTGGTACTAAGTGACGAAGCTATTGACAGCAGAGCTGGAACAAAAGCGATGAGTACTACAGTTCTAGAGTTAATCGACCGTAAAATGGAAACTAAGGAATGAAGTTTCAGGTGTAATATATCTCAGGAGCAGGTTTTTTTGAGGAAAGTCTGAAGGAAGACTGCGTGACTTCCATGGCTTGTAGTCTCCAGGTTGGTAAGTGAACCTCTGAACAACAGGTACGTGACGATTAGGGCTGTTGCCAAGCCATGTCTTGGAATTTTTGACATAGGCTGCAACGATAGAGTCGATGATCTGCTGTGGGTTATCGTCGGCTTCGGCATCAGACCCCAGGACGGGTCGCTGGAACTCGGCGTAGACGATCATAGAGATATGGTCCTTGGTGAGCCAGGAACGCAAGAGGCAAGGAACGACGACCGACTACAGCGCGTGTTCTGCGAGCGTATAGCTGGCGAGGTGATGGACGTGCAGCGGTAGAAGACAAAGTCGGATGGGAACACTGCGCGGCCGAGGAATTCGTTGCTATCGTCGTCGTCGTGCTGCAGGTGGGCGAACTCCCTAGATGTTGTACGAATGGAGGATGCCCACGCCATCGACTGGTACATCTCGGTCGGAAGATCGGCGGAGTGCGCAAGCCCAGTGTGCATCTGCTGGGCTTTGTTTGTGGACATGAAGGGACTTGAAGAAGCTGAGTGGGTCGATGGAATGAAAGGAGGTGACTACGCCATCGTGTGCCTTGGTGGTTTCTCTGTCCTTTGGCTTCTCGCTTGGAAGCGTCTCGATCTTCAAAGGGATCTCGGCGCGACGCATATCCAGCAACGGCAGATGGGTGGACACGCGATTCTTGAGCGTTGCAGGCTGGTTGGGAAGGCTGTTGACCTCGTCAAGGACCTCGACGTTGCTCGTCTTGAACAGTCACATGATCTCGCAGAGCGACGCGTATTCATTCCGGTTGAGGCCAAAGGCCATCTCGAACATGGATATTTCGACATGTCTATTGTAGCGGTGAGGCACGAGGGAAGAGATCCATGTCTTCCAGTCTGGTTGGACCCGTCAGGCAAGGGAGGAACTGCCGAAAAGGTCAACTCAGCCAGGTGTTGGCCTTGGCTTGCCTGAAAACGCCATGAGATTACACGTTTAGGTTAGCTTGACCTCCTCACATTGGAAATAGGTCCATCAGTTCAGTCGTCGTGGGAATCGAACCCACTCCCCGGAGGGCTGCCAGAGGGACTTTTGGGAGGGGTTTCACCTATCAAGGAATAGAAAGGGGTGGGCTTTCGCCCATCTACCTACTGAGGAGTTTGTGCCAAGAGGGTTCATCTACTCACCCAAGGTGTTGGCTTGTTTGCAGTACCTACCTTAGGTGATATCCTGCCTGGCCCTTATGTGCGGTGGATTCTGGTGCACTTCTCGCAGACCCAGCAGCCAGGCAGACCGTGAGCGATAGTAGAGATGTGTTTAAAGAGATCTTCCTCGAATCGTCGCAGAAGCGGGCTTTCCATGTGAGCAAGAGCCTTCCTCAAGACCAGGGAGGTCTGGGCGAAGATGATCTGGGTGTGCGGGAGCATCTCAAGGATGATGAGCAGTATCTGGGCGGGTATATTCAGAATGAAGCAGTCCGGAGGCTAGGGCTTTCTAAGGTGCCTCCCAAGTCTCCTTGTGTTTCCGGAGAGTCCATTTGCTTTTGTGAGTGTATCCATGCTGACGTTGATGTCGACACAGTTGTCTAGGATAGATATGCTTGTGTCAACCAAGAGACAGTGCCACCACCACCCACACACACACACTTTTGTAGGTAGCCGTACAGAACAGCATCGTATCAAAGTTTGCTCCCAGATCACGGGGGGTACCTAGGTGCGAATATGTACGAAATAGTTACGCATGATAGTCTATCATTTGCAGCGATGGTATATACGTTATATATCAACGAAGCAGGTTGGAATGCTGGGCGTTGTCTTTGATTCGGCGTGATGTTGAGCCGCTTACATGATTGCCTCAAAACTAGGTAGCAAACGACCTCACCTCATTCATCTTGAACCTAACCTTTTCACGGAATCTAAATCCCACCGAACCGAACCTCTTGGGCATTGATAGAATGGTCTCGAGCATCTTGCATCACTTACACGCGTGGCTTCGACCCACTCTCGCAGCTCTCTTTCAGCGCAATCTCCCTTGGGGGTTCCGCTGGCGACTCCTCGTCTTTCAACCCGTCATTCTTCTCACCTACTCTATCGCGACCATACCTTGTCTCCTTTACCGTCCTTTTACTGTCGAGTATTTGCCTATCGCCCCAGGGCGGTATGTGCGAGCCTTGATCTTCAAGGCGGCAGGTGTAGGCAAGGGTAGAGCGAAACGGCCGCTCCATGTCAACTTTCACGCCGGAGCATTTATCGGCGGCTTACCAGAGGGTCATGCTCGGTTTGATGACCGTGTAGCGAGAGAGACAGGCGCCGTTGTCGTGGATGTCGACTACCGTGTAGCGCCCGAACACGTCTTTCCAGCGGCCATTGACGATGTCGATGCAACAATCAAGTGGCTGCATGAGAATGCTGAGGAACGATGGGGCGCAGATCCAACCCTCATGACCACGAGCGGGTTCTCTGCAGGAGGCAATCTGGCCCTTGCAGCGACCCAGCAGGAGACGTGCCATGCTCCATCGCCCACGGCCATCAAGGCCGTCACGACATTCTACGGCGCAATTGATCTTCGCCTCAGTCCTTGGGAAAAGCCCCATCCGCCAACCATGCCCAAGAACGACCCTGGGAGGGTATTTCTCCCGTTGTTCGATGCCTATGCGGGACCTGCTCGGGTGAAGCATTTTGAGAACCCGAGGCTCAGTCCGGTTCTTGCGGAGAAGGAGACTCTTCCAGACCGGATACTTTTGGTTGTTCCCGGGATTGACATTCTGGTGGCTGAGCAGACCGAGTTTGCGAAGCGCGTCAATGCTGAGGATGAGGCGGTCGGACACAGGGAAGTGCTGCGGGTCGAGCTCATGCATGAGGAAGAGTTGTTCCATGGGTACCTAGAAGGTGAGTTTTGGTAGCTGCATATGCTTTTCGAATACTGACTCGACATAGTTCCTGATGTGGTGATCAAGAGGAAGGTAAAGGACCGCGCTTATAGTAGAGCGATACAGGTTCTGCGTGAGACTCATGAGAAGCATGGCTGGACATGGGAGGGCTAGGATGTGTGATTGAGCGACTTTGAGGATTGCCACTTTGCTTTGTACTTGTTTATATACCTAACTCTTTCTTGAATCTAGTAGATTTGTGTTGCTACCTTGTTAAACATGGTATCCTCTGCCACAACAGCACATGTGGGACTAACACAGTGACTGATCCTTCGATTCCTTCCTGTGGGATTGGGGTCTGCCTCCAAAAGACAAGAGGTGATGAACGACATTCACATCTATGATGACTAAAAACAACTTGAGAGACAAACTACGCCATAATTATTCTTGTCACCGAGGAATGCGGGAGCGATGTAGGTGAAACCTCGCCGGACCCAACGAGCTGTTTCTTGGGAGCTGCGTTACCCTAGACTGTCCGGTGCAGTTACACAAGATAGTGTTTTTTTGGCTTTTGTTTGCTCGAGCGAGCGAGTGCATGACATCACGCAGATTGCCCACCAGCAAAAGTCAAAAAGTATGGGCACAGGCAGTGAATACCAGCACAATTCTACAAATCCACTGCCCCGAGACAAGGAAGCCTAGATTACGTAGATGAAGAAAGCCCCCCCTCAAATCTCGGACGATCAATTCATCTTTTTAAAGGCAATTTCCGTTTGCGACCCTCGCCGTTGTCGAGGCATCCAGCAACTGAGCAACCAGCCTAGGTGTACCGGGGGGCTGATCCATGGTAACAGCCCATGCACACCGTTGACCCAGCAACCAAGGTAAACAAAGGCCAGGGTCTCTCCCAACGGCCTCGACCAACCACCCGATGCCACACGCACCTGGGCGGCTAGCTAACTCCAGCCAGGCTGGATCACCGAAATAATACCTACCTGCACCATCCCAGGAAGAACCCTTTCCCACTCTCGCTTCTGCATCATCATACCATACCCCAATCTCCCATCTGTGTGTGTGACTGCAAACTTTCGCGGCGCACATACGAAAGACAGAAGCTTCTCCCTTCCCCCCTCAGATGCCCCGACGCAACAGGGCCGAGGACCTCGACTTCGAGATTCACATCGATCCTTCTTGCCTGAGCGATCCTATGGACGATAACGAACACAAGGGCCACGAGGAGCCAAAGGCGGAAGAGCAACAGCAAGAACACAACACCAACAACACCACCACCACCACCACCATCGACACTGAACAAGAATCCCAACTGCCTGCTGGACCCAAGGCTGAGCCTGTGGTTGAAGCTCCGGAGGAGGACGGCAACCCCATTGTCACACCGGCAGAGACCGAGGACGACAAACAATCACCCACCCCAGAGCCAGAGGCCGAGGACGATACACAAGACAAGCTCCAGGAAGATACCGAGGAGCTTGACCAAGAACCTACCAAGTCAGCTGAGGCAGAGGCTGAGCCTGCACCCTCATTAGACGACGAGGACGAGGACGACGTCACTACTGACGACGAGTCCACTGAAGAACACCAGGCTAAATCTGCAGTGTCTGAGACCGAAGAAGCAGCCACCACTGAGAACCAAGAAGACGAGACACACCACTCGGACACCGAATCAGACCGCTCCGAGTCTCGACGGGACTCTTCTGCTTCTTCCGGATCCTACCTCTCAGACCGCAGGCACTCTGCCCGCACCGAGGCTCTCATCCAGGAAGCCGCCCGCGACATTGCCTCCCATATCAGCAGCGACGGCCAGAGAGACTCGCTGAACAGTTACTCGGGCTCAGACGAGACCGGCTACTTTTCACACTCCGAGACCTCAAGTGCCCGCCAGTCAGACGCCCACATGTCGGTCGAGGACGGCGCAAGAGGCGGTGTGGACGAGGCTGGGGACAACAGCTCCCACCACGGCTCCCACCATGAGCACGAGGACGATGTGTTTAGCGACCGCAGCCCTCGAAGCTCGATGGGCTCCGTCTCAGAGACTGATCATCGAAAAGCTCGGGAAGCAATGGATAGGATGAACAGGTCGCCGCGCATCTCAGGCATCTCTGGTATCTCGGGCATTTCCGAGTATGACAGAGAGGATGAGGACTTTATCCCTACCATCAGAGGAAACCCGCGACCCGTCTTTAGGTCGCCCTCCTCTGTCAAGGCCATGCAAATGTCTTCCCCTCCTGCGTCAGTCTTGGGATCTCCCCGTTCCAGCAGACGAGCACCTCTGCCAACTGTTTCCAGGCTGGGATCTCCTCGCTTCTCAGAGCAGTACTCGCCCAAGAAGACGCCGCCGCGCTTTAAGAGAGCTACGCCGCCTCTGGTTCTCCTCCACGTCACTCTGCTGCCTCTACGATGGCCCTGGGGAGACGTGCTGGAGAATGCGGAGCCGGATGAGATGAGCCAAGAAGCCAAGACCATCCGCGATGCCTGGCGACAGCTCCAGGACCGCATGGGTGATACTACCGTCGAGCGAGGTATCCTGCTGCCTCATCCTCAGAACGACTACGAGGTTCTCGAGGAACGACTGCTGGAGGCGCTCGAACTTCCCATGAGGCGTCGGGCTCGCATTCTCGAGTGTGGCCACTATCTCGGTCCCTCCAACGAGATGACTCTGGATGAGGAGTCGGAGAGCGAGGATGAAGACTCTGATTATGAGGAGTCTGATACACGTCGATCAAGCCGTCGCAGCCAGATCGAACATACACACTGGTGCAAGACATGCCGCACAGACATCCACTACGAATCGCTCGGTCCCGGCAAGATCTTCCGCGTCAAGGTTTACGCGAGCAACGGCCTAATCCGTGGCGGCGCCTGGGAGGCCTGCTGGAAGGAAATGGAGCGTGTCGACGTCGAGATTGAGCCGCTGGTCGATGCTGTCGCCCAGCATGAGCTCGTCCAGATGGAGGCCGACCAGGAGAGGGAGCTTGCCATGAGAGAGGCCGAGGAGGAGGAGCGGTATGTGAGGTTGGAGGAGGAGCACAGAGAGTTTGAGCAGAGGGAGAGGGGACGACTCTCCAAGAGGCGGGGAGAGAGCCAGAGCCATCTTGAAGAGGACGATACTCAGCTCGACGAAGGCGAAACCCAACTTGACGAGGGCGAATCTCATCTCGAAGAGTCTCAACTAGAAGAGTCTCACCTTCAGGAGCGCAGCCTTCATGACGAGTCACATCACGACGTGTCCCATCACGAGGATTCACACCACGATTTGTCCCATCATGATGTGTCTCATCACGACGAGTCTCATGATATTACCGGCGATCATCAGGAAAGCCACATCGCGGACACTACGGAGCCAGTGGAAGAGAAGGTCGCTGATACCACACCGGAGATTGTCGACGAGCCCGTCGAGGACATCACCAAAGACTACACGGAGGATGACATTGACCTCGAAAAGAGTCGGTCCTTTGACGAACTTGAGAAGGACCTCGACGACCATCTCCAAGAGGAGCATGAGAGAAGCCAGGCCGAAGAGTCACGGCTGAGCCCCGATGTCTCCCAGATGGAGGCCGAGGCCGAGGCCCGGGCTGTACCCTCTTCTCGCCCCTCCATCTCTCCTGAAGACCCTCTTGACTCCAAGGATGAGGAGGACAAACGTCAAAGAAGAGATGAAGAGAGGCTCAGAGAAATCTATGGTGATGCTCCTGCTGAAGACGAGCAAGCACAGCGATCCTTTTCGGGGCAACCTCAACATCATGACCAACAATACGCCGACCGAGGCCAACCCGGCACCTCCGACTACCAAGGAGTGCCGCCCACGGGGGAGACATACACCCAGAACGAGGATCGCCAAAAATCAGTGAAGAGCGCGTCGCTGCCAGAGCTACTGGCCGAGTCTGCGCGCGTGCTGATGCAGGACAAGAAAAACGTCCTCATCGGCCTCTTGAGCGTGCTGATTCTCTTGCTTGCCATCAGGGGAGGCCCCGGCCCTCAGCATGATCCTACAACGTTCCAGACGATTGTGAGGAATGCCGAGGTGCCTACCGTGACGGTGACGCAAGAAGCGGCAGTTCCCACAGTAGAGGCTATGAGGCAGGCGACTCCTTCTGTGGAGTCGGTTGTCGTTGAGGAGAGCAGTGTCACTGTGGAGCTGCCCAAGGAGAGCGTTGTCTCCGAGGAGGCTGTGGCCCCTGAAGAGAGCCAAGTCGTCGAGGAGCAGGAGACCGTCGCCAAGGAAGACCGAGCCGCCCCTGAGGAGAGCGTTGTCGAGGAGGAGCCCGAAGTTGTTGAGGAGAAGGCAGAGCCCAGCAGCAAATCCCACGCCACCAGCTCTCCTTCTACACCTTCTGATAGCTACAGCTCTACCACGGCTTCTTCTTCCACAGAGTCCGTTGATCCTTGCGCCTCTTGCAGCCTACCTCCTCGAGGTGGACGCGGAAAGGGCGCCTTTGGAGCTCAAGACCTTGTCTATGCTCCCCCGCCCCGTCGTCGCGAGACCGAGACCGAGACACTCATCTCGGAGCGAGTCGTCCGTGTTGTCGAAACAGTGACAGCTATGGAGACTGCCACGGTCAAGGTCACCGAAACCGCGACCGAGGTTGTCGTTTCGCGAGAGACGCAGTTCGTCAAGGCTGCTCCCGAGGAGAAGGCCCACGAGAAGGCCAGGCCTGTGATGGACCTGGAGGTTCCGGGCATGAAGGCACAGGCTCCCGTGGGCAGCTCAGAGGCCGCCCTCAACTATCTCGAGATCGAGGCCCCTGTCGACCAGGCCGAGTCCGCCTTTGGCCTCGAGGTCCCGAAAGAGGAGGCTGCGCCCCCTACGAGAGAAGGCCTCAGGGAGCTGGACGCCGAGGCGGAGCGCCTGGAGCTGCCGTGGAACTGAGCATTGATGCACCAGTGGGAGGGGGGAGCCAGCGAGGCCACGTTTTCCATGCCCGTGATGTAAGTGATACGAAGGATATACCTAGGATGCTCTTGTGTTTTTTCTGTCTAATGAAAAAAATGGGCAATGTCTCTCTTTTTCTCTGGTTTGCTGTAGCGAGACTGCGATGCGATGGGTTAGGTAGTTTGAATGATGCATGAGGGTAGATAATTGGGAACCTGCTATGGAAGTTAGTTCATATGATGAGAATAGACTAGTACTTGATACTATGGTACATTCATTCACACGACTCTTGCTCATGGTTCATTTGTGAATACCGCGCTTGCTTGCTATGAATACTATTTGATCCTATTAGTGGTCCATCCAAATGGTGCCTCCTTCTCTTGATCCGCTCATCCATGCAGAGTATTGTGCCCATCGTGAACGCCTTGCCATGATTACCGTGCTTCTGCGCGAAGCTTACAGCCACTATATGATCTATAATCCAATGAGGCCGGCCAAAGTTGTTCCACGTCCTGGCTTCTCACAGCCGGACGTATATATCCATGCAATCGATCCTCCACTCCCTCTTGCCCAGGAGATTCCGCAGCCACTCGATCCCCAGACCGGTCCACTCGGCCCTCCTCGCGGCGAGGTCCTCGCTCGCGGCCTTTGCGATGGCAGCGGCCGTGGTATTCACCATCTCGAAGACGGTCGAGTTGAAGGTGTCATGATCGGCGGGTACGTGGGTTGGGCGCGGGAGGAACCAGTTGCTGCCAAAGTCGAAGAAGCAGCGGTCGGACCAGTTGCAAGAGGTTAGGAAGAGGATGAGGAGGAGGATCGAGCAGTAGACGCAGGGGCGGTTGAGGAAGTAGGTGCAGATGAAGAAGAGGAATATGAAGGCGGGGGAGGCGTTGGTGGGGATGAAGAGGAGAGGGAGCCAGCTGGAGGGGGATGTTAGCATGGGGATCTCGGCATGAGTGGATTGGCGATGTACCTCCGGAGGCAGAACATGTTTGCGGCGGCGGTGGGATGAGGCTGGAGGATGGTGTTGAGATGGCGAGAGGACGGGATCGGGTCACGCTATGGGGGAGGCGGCGCGGCATGTGACAGGATTGGATATTCGGAGGCGGCGCTGACAGGCCAAGGGGTCTTCGGTCGCGAGATGAAGAGGTCTCGATAGCAAAAAGCAGTCGAGAGAGGCTCTATGATGGTTAGACTTAGTAGTCTGAAGCGCGTCGCGCGTGGGGGCGCAAAGAAAAAAAGCGATGCTAAATAGTGTGGGCGATGTTCGGGGGGGGGGACCCGAGGCTTTGGAGTCGCGGCAACTGGAGAAATCCAGGCTTTTCGAGTTACGTCGTTTTAGAGGCGGCCACTTGGGACCTGATTAGGCTTAGTGTGGCTGCGGCTCTTTGGGGGGAGGGGGACTTTTCTAAAGTGCCGATCAAGGGCGTTTAAAAGTTGGGGCCGTCTGGGGAAGATTCAGAGTCTTGTTAAGAAATAGTCTTTGTTTCGTTAACTGTCAAGCCTTTTTTTATTCATGTGTCTATAATCAGCTGGAGCAGTCACTGGAGTCTGTCACTCTTTGAGGTTCTGTGACAGCTGGAATAGCGGGGGGCCCGGGGAACTCCAGCGA
Organism: Fusarium illudens; assembly: GCA_013623515.1. Classification (NCBI taxonomy): domain Eukaryota; kingdom Fungi; phylum Ascomycota; class Sordariomycetes; order Hypocreales; family Nectriaceae; genus Fusarium; species Fusarium illudens. The sequence continues at coordinate 67,129 of JABFEX010000245.1, forward strand.
CTCTTTGAGTCTGAGGAAATGCACTACGAGATCATGACGAGCTACATGAAGAGATGACATCTTTCGAACGGAAACACAGATGATAGCCAGGTGCACCGTTGCCCGCAAACTTCAGCCAGCTTTCGACAACCTCTTCTATCAGTATGACTCAGAGGTTCACACGCCCGGTGGCCCACCACACACATGCACGCGGTTTTTGCTGCTTCTAAACCGGGGCGAGACTTCCAAGTGCCCAAGTTTCGAACGTAAGGCCGGGGACCTTGAGCGACCCTTTGCCATGCATTCGTGTCACCAATCGCGTGCTCTGTGTTCTGGCCTTGGGAATCTCCAGCTTGGTCCAATGGCAGGGCGGGAGAGGACTGGCTTGACAGTTGGCAGCGCACCCAACTTCTTGGCCGAACCGGTTCACTGAAACGCCCCGTTACCAGGGGGGGCTATCTTTTCCCCCCCAACGGCCGAGCAGCCCAGGGGTCTGGATTGGAATTTGTTTGGAGAGCGATGGATGCTTCAAGGTGGTGGTTTGTAGGGAAAAAAACGCCATCCCGCGGATAATCCGTTCAGCCGCTGGCATGACGCTCGCTTCCGCCCGCAAAAAGCAATTCCCGAGACAAGAGCGAAAAAAAAAGAGACGGGAGAGAGAGAGAGAGAGATGCAAAGTGCCTGACCACGCTGGCTAGCGGGCAACCAACCATCCATCCCAGATCTACCACGTCACTCACTCACTAGCTTGCCTCGTCGCTGTGCCCGTACCGTACAGTGGCAGTCGGGGAATAGTGAGGTGGGAACATAGGCTGTTGGCTCGGCCTCGGGCGGCAACGCGCTTTGGGCTGCCATCAGTCGGTGCGTGGGCTGGCTTTCCGCGCTCTCTTCCCCCGTTCACCAGCCATTTTTTTCTCGACCAAAGAAAAAAAAAAAGTGTCTCCAAAGTGAGGCTGCTTCCTCAGGCCGCCCGCCCGCCCACTATCAAACTTGCAGCGGTCGGTGCACGGATACACCGTCGTCGCCTTTCTGCCTTTTTGCTCTCTCAAACCAAACACCCAAACTCTTTCATCATCATCATCACCGCCTCGCTTTTTCCCTCTCCTCCTCTATCCTTACGAACCTCTCCCTCCCCCCCATTGAAGATCGCGGTAGATAGATCCCATTCCTGCTTTCTTTCTATCGCTCTTCCTCCCTGCGCCTTCCATTTCTCACTCTCCCTCGTGGCTGGAGCTCGCCTTTCGGAATCGGATCGGCCCGTTTTTGCTCTGATTCAATCCAGTCTCCGCTTCTTTGGGCTGCCTTTCGCCTCACCTTTTTCCCTCTTCTGACTCTTAATCACCGTTTCCTCCACCCGCAACTCGACCACGCGGTAGCTCTCATTGAGTCCGCCACCGCCACCAGCTTCCTTGGCCGACTTGCCATGGACAATCTGGACATGCCCCCGGCTCCCACGCCGCCCGTCAACAATATGAGCATGCCCTCGAACTCGGACCGTACTGCCAACCTGCTGAACTTGCTCAAGTTCAGTGGCGCGGGTGCCTCGCAGCTGCAGAACCAGGCTGCGCGCGAGCACGCCCAAGCCCACGCTCAGAGCCAGCATCAGCAGCAGCAGCAGCAGCAATCCCAGGAGGATGACCGCGAGTCGCCCGAGCCTCATGAGCAACAGCTTACCGCGGAGCAGCAGCAGCAGCTTCAACTGCAGCAGTTTCAGCAGCAGTTCCAGCAGCACCAGCCCAGCATCATTCAGGGTCCTTTCCCTGCTCACCTCCATCAGCCCGCTCCCGCCGCCGCCGACCCTACCGGTCTCTTGGCCGCTTTGATGCGCGGCGCGCACGAGGCCGAGGAAGCTAAGCAGCAGCAGCAACAGCAGCAGCAGCAGCAACCCCAGCCGCCCCAGGCCTCGTTCGGCAATGGCTCGCCCCCTGCTGATACGCGATCGTACCTACTCAACCTCCTCAATCGCCCCAAGCCGAGCCAGAGCGAGCAGCAGCAGCTGACCGAGGCCTCGCGGTCCAACAACCTTACTCCGCAGTCTCCCGAGAATACTGCTTCGGAGCCTGCCCGCTTCCAGGGTCCTTACCAGCAGCAGCAGCAGCAGCAGCAGCAGCAGCAGTATCCTCAGCAGCAAAACTTCCACCCGCCCCTGGTCCACCCCTACTCGAACTCTCAGCACTACCCGGTCGAGTCCTATGCCGACGTCGCACACGCGCCTCCCAATGCCGCCGAGTCCTACTACCCGCCCTCCCAGGAGGCGCCGGCTGATGTCTCTGCTGCTCTCTACCAACAGTTGATGGGCAGCCTTGCTCAGTCGTCTCCCCAGAGTCAGGGTCATGCTACTCACTCGCCCAGCTCGGCGGCTTTCCAGATTCTCAAGAAGGACTCGCCCGCTGCTTCGCAGCACTCGATGGTTGGCAGTGACCGGGGTAGCTATGTCTCTCCCCATCAGATCCGTCGCAAGGCCACTCGTACCTCGTCTCTGCATTCGCACCCTTCTATGAAGCATGGCACGCCTCCCACTTCCGAGTTCGAGAACCACGTTCCCGTGGAGCAGAGCACTGAGACTGTCGCGGAAGCTGTCGAGGATATTGCCGATCAGGTTGACCAAGATGCCCGCGAGGCGGTGGAGCGTGCGGAGCATGAACAGGCCCAGGCTGAAATTGCCGAGGACCTTGACGAGATGCTCAACGCCACGTCCGAGAAGGAATTCGAAGACAGCGCTCAAGCCGCCGCTCAGGCCATTCAGGCTGAGCTCGACCGCGACGACAATGAGGGTATCCTCGAGGACACTCTTCCATCTGACGTCGCCGAGACTGTCCGCGATATCGTTGATGAGGCCGCTCTGGGCGTTGCCGACAGCTGGGAGAGCGCTGATCAGGATGAGATTGTCGTCATCGAGGAGAAGGAGACTCCTCCCGTCAAGGTTTTCAACTTTCCGATGAAGCCTTGGATCTCCATCACTCTCCAGGAGGAGGGCACCGAGCCCCGCCCTCTTTTCCGTGACGACACTATTATGGATATCGCTCGTCTCAAGAAGGAGTTTGATCAGATTGATCGCAACCTGTACACCGCCACCGAAAACTACATGGCCTACGGCATGTCGAAGCAGGGAGGTCTGCGCGTCATCCGCCAGGAAGATGGCAAGGATGCCAAGATCTTCACCGACACCAAGGATCGCATCTTCAACGTTGCCATGTCTGTCACTCCCTCTGACCACAACGGCGCCCACCGGGAGGCCATCATTGGTACTGGCATCAGTGGCACTGTCTACTGGGTCCAGATCCGTGAAGGCGAGAAGGATCACATTGAAGATGCTCACATGGAGCAGTACGGTTTTGCACTACCCCCGATGAGCTCCCAGGAGGGCGACGCCCCTGGCGGTGTGCTCAAGACTCGTGCTCGCACCTCGACCAATCACCCCGAGTACTTTGCTGTTGGCCGCGGCAAGTCCATCAACCTCATCTGGCCTTCCTACATCCTCCAGAACAATCTGTTCAAGCCTGGTCATGATCGTGTCGTCGACACCGAGACGCTTGCCAAGCAGTGTTCATTGAAGATCAATACTGGCAAGGCGGGTAAGGATTTCACCTTCAGCCAGGATGACAGTGTCATTGTATCTCTTGACAAGTCTGGTCGGGTCAAGTTCTGGGATGTTCGAGACCTGACCTCCGCCAAGGAGGACTCCGACCCGCGTGCCCCGATGCCCGCGCAGACCTCGCTCGAGGTCAAGGAGCCCCTGATGACGCTCGCCACCACCCCCGAAGGCGAAAAGGCCTGGCCCACCTCGGTCTTGCTACTGGACAAGCAGCGCCCCTATCAGAAGCACTGTGCACTCCGGTACATGATCGTCGGTATGAAGCAGAACCACACGCTCCAGCTTTGGGATCTTGCTCTCGGTAAGCCCGTGCAGGAATTCAACCTCCCTCACAGCAAGGAGTCGGACGCTGTCTGCAGTGTCATGTATCACTCGGCTACTGGCATGATTGTCATTGGCCATCCCACACGCAACTCGGTGTACTTTGCGCACCTTTCAGCACCCAAGTACAACCTTAAGAGCGTGTCTCAGGCTGAATACATTCAGCGCCTTATTGCCCAGGATACCTCCATTCCCCAGCCGGATAGTACCGCTGTCATTAGTGGTGTCCGCGAGTACTCGTTTGCCAACCGCGGAATCCTGCGGAGTCTTGACATCCTCGGCACACCCGCCATGGTCCAGGACGTCGACGAACCCACTCTCTTTGAGCTGTACGCCATGCACTCCAAGGGAGTCGCCTGCCTCCTCGTGAAGCAGACGGAGCTCGGATGGTCCAAGGACAACAAGGTCCTCGATGCTGTTGACGCCGTCAGCCAGAACGTTGTTATGGTCTCCAAGCTCAAGGCGCCCCAGCCTGCCGAACCTGCCGTCCCGACTAACAATGGGGAGGCTACGGTCCGTGTTGTGAACCGTGGAGCTAATAAGGAAACGCTTCTGGCCACTCCACAGAGCGACACTACCCAGCGCGGACCCGAGTCGGTCGCAACCGTCAAGCTCAAGAACGAGCCGAAGGAGGCTGAGACGCCTGTCCAGTCGGCTAAGGAGTCGCAGTCCGAAAAGCCCGAGCGCAAGTCTCGGAAGAAGAAGAATGCTGGCAACCAGGGCGATGGTTCGACCAACGGAGCCACCCCTCGTTCTGGCAAGGACGGCAAGGGTGCAAACAATGCCGTCACCCCTGGCGTCACCCCCGAGGCGCTCGAGTCTGCCATCTCTGGGCTCGAGGCTCGTCTCAACGCCAACATGGCTGAAACGCTCAAGAGCTCGTTCAAGAACCTTCACGACAAGATTGAAGGCGACGTTCGTGTTCGAGACGAGAATTTCAACCACCATCAGCTGAAGCTTCTCGACATGGTCTCTGAGGTGCTTAATGAGAACACCCAGAAGGTGTTGGAAGCGCTGATTCACCACCAGTTTACTGAACTGGTTATCCCGGCCATTGGCGAAAAGGCTGGCGCGGCAGTCACTGACATGCTCAACAATAAGCTTCAGCCACACGTATCTTCCTCTGTTCAGAAGGAGATCCAGAGTGCCCTGCCTCATGCGCTCAACAGGTCTCTGCGCTCGGGCGACTTTGTCAACGCCATTTCTGACCGCGTTGGTGTTGCGGTTGCTACTAGCATCCAGCAGGAGGTCCTGGCAACGCTGGCGCAGCGACTGACGCCGACTTTCACTAACATCACGACTCAGGCGTCGCAGCGTGTTGCCAGTGAGCTACACCAGCAGTACCATGAGCAGTTTGAGCAGATGAAGGGCCAGCATGTTGCGGACGCGGCCAAGATCGATCAGCTGCTGTCGTACGTCACCCGTCTGACGGACATGGTCTCGACTATGGCGACGTCCCAGTCGTCGCTGCAGGCCGAGTTCCTGAAGTTCAAGCAGCAACCTGTTCACGAGCTTCCAGGTGTTCCCCAGAACACGGGTCACGCACACAATGTTTCTCACCACGGCTACGGAAACCCTGGTGCCCAGGGTCACGCCCAACCCAGCCACGCGGGCAGCTACCACCCGAGCCAGGCACCCAGCCAGGCACCCAGCCAGGCACCCAGCCAGGCACCCAGCCAGGCTCAACAGTACATGGGAAGCCCTCAGTACATGCGCGGGTCTCAGCAAATGAACAGCCCTCAAGCCTCAGTGCAGGCTTCCGACTACGTGGCCCCGACAGCCAGTGTCACAGCGCTTGCTGGTGCGTACGCCAGCCAGCGAAACCAGACTGAGCCCGAAGCGGATCACGACTTGATGCAGCGCATCAGAATCATTGAGCAGGCGATTCAGGAAGGCCGCTACCAGGATGCCATGATCCAGTGGATCCAGAGCGGACGGGAGGAGGAGATCTTCCGGCGGTGCCTCTGCCGGTTCCCTCCGACCAAGTTCGAAAACCTGCCGCCTCTGATGCTGCTTGTTGTTATTGCCACGATCTCGAAGGATCTCAAGCCCAATGCTCGTCTGAAGGAGGAAGTGGAGTGGATTGAGATGGCACTCAGAGCCTTTGCCAGCAATCTCCCGGTCTATGTAAGTCACAGTTCCTGGCTGTATGAGTCAACAAACTAACGCAGAATAGGAGTGGGAGCAGCAAGGAGCTCGGGATGTGATCAAGAGCACAACCCAGACCATGCAGCTTCTTATCGGGCGCATCCAGCCTCTCCTCGGCGGAATCCAGGACGGCTTCCCTACGGATCCTTTCCTGGCGAACCTTGAGAGAAGTAAGCTAGAGTGGATTGTGCGAACGTCTGAGCAGGTGCTGGACACGTTTGGCGCCCCGAGACGCTACGAGTAATTGGGGTGCTCAGAGTGACCAGGTACCTACTCGTATAGATTCTGTGAAGAATCCTGACGGCTCACGTCTCTCATGGCGATCTACGTGACGAGCTCGATAGAGCGCGTGTTGTTTATCCCGAGATAGATTGTTGGAGCTGTCAGACGAAGTGGGCCAAGGAGGCTCGGCCCTTCATGACAGACGGACAGGTCATGACTAGACGATGTACATGTCGCTGAGAAGCTACCGTCACGGGGCATTTGGGTGAAAACCATAGGCGATGGGACCTTGGTGGAGGGACATACATGTGCATTTACTAGCAAGTATCTGGACTGTCTTTCCAGCGCATCGACGCATATACATGCACGTCATTGTCGTTTGGGATTGCATCATCTTGCGAGCATTGGAGGAGATGTTTTGGTTTGTTTCTTGTTCGTTTTTCCCTTTTCACGTTCGGGAACGCGGCGATGCTATGATACCCCAGGGAAAGGGGGCGCGGATGGGATGGGAGGGAGTGATGGATGGATTCTTGAAGCTTGTGTATGAGTCGATAGGAAGGGGGTGAATGATAATGAGTGGTGCTGGAATGATGTGGCATATGCCTTTGGTGATTTGTCGATGTGATTATTGATGTGATTGTCCATGGCTGAGTTTGGGTGGAAGCGAGGCAAAGCAAACAAGCCAAAGGCCAGTTTACTCTTGGGAGCATATATTTGGCACACCAATTTAGCTATTTGACGCAGCTTTGGTAATAAGAAACCGACAATAATGATCTGAGGACAGGTAACCAGCTCAGTGACAGTCAAGTAGTGTGCCAAATATCCACTCCCTTACTCCTACGTTTACTCTTGCGTTTACTCTTGCGTTTACTCTTCAGACAGTTAAGTTTCCCAACCAACTCTATACACAGTCACTTGACTGCCTGTCAACCTCTTATTTCTAGGTTCGGACACACCTATTTCCAAAGGCGTCGCCCAACGAACACACCAACAATGACTCAACTCCAGCCTCAACAGCTCTTGAGCAGCAGCCCTGCGCGGCCATAAACAACCTGTCCTGTTCAAGCATAAATAGAATCAACCCCGCCCCTGCCTTTCTTTTCTTTTTTTCTTCATTCAGCCAGTTCCGATTTTCTGCTTCTTGCATCATCGTCACTTTTCTCTGACAGCATCAACCACACAACACAGCTTTGATCCAACAACTACTTACTCTCTGCTCAAACTTCTTTTATACGCACGAATCACTCAATACTCTTTGAAGTTTTTGAAAGAAGAATCGCTACTTAACCCTTTTACTGCATTCTTTACTTCTCTTTACTTGAGTCTTGGTATAATCGCTACTTACTCTTCTACGCAACCACCATCAGCCATTATTCTTGACTTGGAGTTTTTGCTAGAATCACGACTTGGTTTTTCTACGCACTCATCACTACCTACTCTTTACCTAAGTCTCGGTACAATCGCCACTTTCTTTTCTTTGCACTCGTCACTGCTCTCGGTTTGAGTCTTGGGTAGAGTCACTAGTCACTCTTCTACGCGCTCATTACCATTCTCGACTTGAGTTTTGCTAGAAGCACTACTCTCTTTTCTACTCTTGACTCGAGGTCTCGGTAGAATCACCACACACCTTTCTACACACTCATCACTCAACACTCTTGACCTGAGTCTTGGTAGAGCCACTACTCACTTTATCATCAATCACCCTACCACCAGCCACCCTACCACCAATCACTCTATCATCATGAACGGCTTTCAAGAGGTTCTTGCTGGTGACTCCGCCCAAGTTGCCAATCTTCAGCCTCGGGAGCAAGTCTCTCAACCTCGGCAGAGCCAAGACTGCCACTTTCTTCAGCGACTCGACAATAGTGTCTTGCGCTCCATTGTCGACCACCTGCCTCTCGACACCCAGGTTGTCCTCTCCCAGACTTGCCGGTCCATGAGAAACACTCTCGCGGTCCCCGAGGCTGAGGACCTACCCTACCTTGAGCGTGTCGACTACTTGGCCGCCATGGCTAGGGACCTCCCCGACTGGTGGGTGTGCGACAAGTGCGTCATGCTTCACCCGATGCGCTTGGTGGACCGCCCCTTCTCGGCGGTGAGCTCCAACGGCAAGGGCGGCCTCGGGTTTTGTTATTTCACCCGCGGGCGCACCCACTTCTTCCTTCGGAGCCAGCATGTGCAGCTGGTACTCAAGTACACGCGCCTGGGCGACGACAAGCTTAGCCCGAGGCACAAGGCGTTCCTCGACGATGCGCTCATGTCCCGGGTGTGCTATGACAAGCTGCCCGGCGTCGACGGGCGCAGGGTGACCACCACGTGCCGGGTCGAGCCCAGGGTTGTGGATGGGAGGTTCCTCTTGCGGACCGAGTGGGCGTTCACCTGCTATGGAGACGGGAAGCCCACAGCAGATGACGTCGTGACCCTTCTGCGGCGCCAGGGCGAGGTGTGCGACTGGTATCCGTTGCGATACAGCGGTGACTACGCCGTGGAGGGGGACGAGTGCTCGAGGTGCGAAGAGTGCCTCATCCGCGCCGCCTCTGCCCTGGCGTACGAGAACCAGGGGCTCGATGTCGAGGGGCACGACCTCCGGGGCCCGACAGACTACACCTTTCGTATCGAGGGCGACGAGGCAAAGATGATTGCCTGGTCGGACCTCGGGCAGGGGGAGTCGCCGCTTGACCTGGCGTGGGCGAGGAATGAGGTCCTTGGCCGAGACGATTGGGGGTTTGAAATGGAGGTGGACGAAGATGAGGAGGAGGAGGATGGGGATGAGGAGTTGGAGGAGGAGGAGGAGGACGAGCAGGACGAGAGGATGGGGCACGCACCTGGAAATGTGCGAAGGATGTTTGAGTGCTGCTGAGGGGGTCGTTTGTCAAGCAGATGGTGTCTGCTTGTTTTTTTTTCCATTAAAAGTTGATGCTTCGACTTTGTTACTTGGTGTTTATGGGATAGACGGGAGGTTTATACCCGCAAGGGTCACGATGAAACGAATTAGAAAAAGTATTTGGTTTGCTCTAGGATTGGTTTAGCTCCTTTCCCTCAATCCGATATTATGATTTGATGATTAACATGATTGGTTTTAATGATTATTATGATGTGTTTTGATTCGAATGATGAGCCTGGTCAAGATTTGTTAATGTCTTAACTTTTGTGTTACCGAGTAGAGTATGTAAGTTACACCTCTCGTCTCTATTATATCTAGGTAGATATTAGCTCTTAATTATGATGGTGTCTTGATACACTTTGAACAAGACTGAATTGTTGGTACTGTCGATGGTGTTGTGGGTGCAGCCAATCAGGACCATGATGCAGCTTCATTCAACAGCTGGGCGATATGACCGACCACCACTTGGATATAGTAGGTGGGCGTAAGGACACGATGAGTTAGACGATCAGCCTGGGACGGACCACGGAGTACAAATACATGACGGGCAATTCATACTCGGAATAAGCATGTGCCATCTGCCTATCATGTCATGGCCCCCAGCTCGCAACTCGCTTTCTCGCTCTCGGCATGTATAGACAACCCGATCCGACGTCAGACTTCGGATTCGCACCGACCAAAAGCGAGTCCATTCTAGCGAACCAATCAGATTTCCCCAAAAAGACCTACGGAGACATAGAAACTTGATGACCCAACCCCCCCCCTTGCTCCTCCTCCGGAACCTGCGGATATGAGACAGATAAAGCTCCTGCACGGACCCCGGTCTTAATTTATGAAAGCATCTTGGCCTTTTGAAACGCCCGCCAGTGACATTTCTTCAGCACCTTTGAGCCTCTTGTCAGACAAGCTTTTCCTTATGCAGTGTGTGTCAGCCCTAGGGAAAGGGGTTGCTTCCGCTTACATAGACAGAACATGCGGAGTTGGGAGGAACAAAGTCCGCCGCCGTGGGGCTATGTGTGTGCGTGTGTTGTCGTTGTTAGTGGTGAGGAAGACTGTCATGTCATGTCAGCAGCCGAGGCGGTGATAAACAGCTCCCCCGGTGTTTTTGCATCATAATGGATCTTGAACGGCGATTGCGCGGGAACGAGGGCGGCGTTTGAGGGGGACGGGCGGCGTTTCGACTCCCGGAGCGCCGATGTTTTAATCTCGGAGGGACGGAGTCGTATTCAAGGCCGAGCTGCCGATGGGTCACGCAATTGACTTGTCCGCAAACATGCAGTGAGACCAAGATGATGATATACTAGTAGTATCTTGAATCGTTGTATACAACAAGATCTAATTGAAGCTTGATTCTTCATAGACTCTGAAATCTACCCGCCACACGTGCAACCCTACCACAGATGACCTAGCGCGGGCTTTTTTTCGCATCTTTTGTGACACGCTTTCTACGTCAACGACTTTCTCGCTAGCGCAAGGAAAGGCGGCAGTTAAAAAGACTTCCATGGGATGCATGGGGGCCGGCCGCTCGGGCCCATCCGTGTAAGAGCGAGGATCATCGTATGTCGTATGTGCATGCAGTGCAGTGCAGTTGGAGGGGGAATAAGCTTATCGACGAGAGGTTTGAACAGTCACTCATATGATGGAGAGTGCTAGAAAGAGTAAGCCTACGTATGTAATACTGCTGCAGGTGGTCTCATTGAGCCCTTGAAACGCAACACGCGTATAACTGCGTAATCGACCACGCGAGGGCCAAGTACCGGATGCATCGCCAAACCCTGGTCAGTCAGTCAACGCAACCACTCAGCCCCTCCCCCCCCCCTGCTACGTATTCTCCGTCGGAAGGTAGACGCCCTGTTTAGGGCGTGCATACAATGCGGATGGGATGGGATGGATGGTCAGGTCAAGAAGTAGGTTTGCATCGCCAAGTGTCTCGTGCCTTTTTTCTTCTTCTTCTTTTTCCTCTTCCTTCTTCTTGTGTCTTTTTCTCCATTCGCTTTGGATCTTAATTCTGTGCTTTTCCCTCTACACTCGTTTCTGGATAACGGGGGGATTCGTACTACTACTACTACTACAAGTCTGGCTTCTCACCATCTCGAGACTCACCATTCGTTAACAACTCCTCAAATCATGTCCGGCTCACTAAAAAACGTCGTCGAACCTGCTTGCAAGTCTATCCCCATCCTTAAACGGTCCAGCCATGTTAACAACCCTCCAGTCATCGTCCTAGCCTTCACCGCAGGATGCCTCATAAACAGACGCCGGAATGGCCGGAAGTGCTGCAGCGACTGTCTACAAGACGATGTCGAGGCCGGAGATGCATATGTCGATTCTCCGCCGTTGAAACCATCACTTCTCGCACAACCCGAGTCTTCCGCCGTCCGGAGGAGGGCTCCGAATTTCGTCTTTGTGCTGCTGTCTCGGTTCTTCAACACGTTTCCGTTTCTGATCGAGATTTGGTATTGGAACATGACTTATTGGTACGAACTAATTTCATGTATCTTGAGTAGAATGTCGTTGGAAAGACTGACCTGTTTGTTGTAGGATATATCAAGGTCTTCGTGCCTTTTCAGCAAGGATGATTGCCGGCAACGAAGCAATCTTTACCCGTGCCCAAGAGCACGCCCTCGAAATCCTCGACTTGGAGGGACTTTTCGGAATCGACGTTGAGCAGCGTTTTCAAGCGTACGTCATGAACGAGCAGGCGTGGCTCATGCCCATCCTCGCAAGGATCTACTACTCCCACATCAGCCTCGGCGTGTGCTTCCTCGTCTACATCTACACCTTTCTCCCGCCCTCTACGTTTCGCCGTATCAGAAGGACCATTGCTGCGGATAATGCTATCGCCTTTGTTATCGTTACGCTGTGGCGGTGTTCGCCTCCGAGGTTGCTGCCGCAAGAGTACGGCTTCGTCGATATTCTCCACCGCAAAGCCGGCGGCCCAAACGTCTGGAACAACAACCGCTTCCAGCTCACGATAGCAGCCATGCCCAGCCTGCACTTTGGAACCGCACTCTTATTCGCCGTGTGCATATGCCGCTTCTCTCCCCACAAGTTCATGCGCGTCCTCGCCCCCCTGTGGCCGGCCGCAATGATCGTCACCATCGTCGCCACGGCGAACCACTTCCTGACCGACGCCTTCATCGGAGCGTTGGTGCCTCTTCTAGGATGGAGGTTTAACAGAGTCGTTCTTGTTCTGAAGCCTGTTCAGGACTTCATCTTTGCGCCGCTGATCAGCAGGCTGGACCTGGTTGATCCCAACGCGAGGGTTGTGCCAAAGGCGCTGTAACGAATATTCTTGTTAACATGTCTCTTAACGGCCGGACTATAACTACAGTATGGCGCAATGCGTGCTTTTTGGGTTTCGCTTCGGGCCGTTTAACGTTAAAAAAACGTTTGGGTTGTCTTTTTGGGTAATAGAAGGTTTACGGCATACGCCGAGATAACCCTTTTGGACCATGTGTTGTGGCACATTGTGATGTGTGAATGTTGTCATCAGAGAATAAAGATGGATGGATAGACAAGTTCATGATGAGTATAGCCCAAGCTGCTGGATATAGAAGGCGAAGGATAGAGAGTAAGTCGGGAAGTTATACCCCTTTAACAACAACAGTATTTGATCAATGTGAGACAAAACACACCTATAATTCAATAACCAAACAAAGCTCTTTCTCTACCGTCTACTCGTATATCTTAGTCTACGCCATGAATCTCCCTCTCAAGATTCATCCATCCACCGTTCATCTCTCCCCTTCAACTTCACCTTCATCTCCTTATTCCTTCTTGGCCGCAACCCTCACGACAACCTTTCCAAAGTGTCCCCCGTCCACCAAAAACTTGAACGCCTCATCCGCCTTTTCCATCTCAAACACCTGACACACCACGGGCTTGATCTTGTGCTTTTCGTAAAACGCCACCATCTCCTCGAACCGATCGCGAGGTCCGTTGAGAATCCCCTTGAGCGTGACATTCCTCCTCAGCGCCAGGACACTGACACCGACTTTTCCTCCCGCGTCTTGCTCCTCTTCTTTTCCTGAGAGGTATCCGACGCAGTTGATCAGTCCTCCAAAGGAGACACTCTCGAAAGACTTGCGGAGCGTGCGCGACCCGCCCGTCTCAAAGATGATGTCGGCGCCCCGGCCGGCCGTGGCCTTCATCACGGGGTCCTGCCACTGCCAGTGCGTGCGGTAGTTGATGCCCGTGTCGGCGCCGAGGTCCTTCTTTGCGCGCTCGAGCTTGTCGTCGGACGAGGACGTTATGATTGCGTCGAGGCCTGCCGCCTTTGCGATCTGCAGCCCCGCGACTGCTACGCCGCCTGTGCCTTGTAGGAGCACCGTCTCCTTCTTCTTGGTGCCGTCGGCTGGCTGGCCGATGGGTCGCATGCCGTTGATGCACATCCAGGCTGTCACCGAAGCGATGGGCAGACAAGCAGCTTCCTCGTCGGAGAGGTACGCTGGCGCTGGTACGAGTCCCTCGGCGGGGAAGCAGCGGTACTCGGTTAGAACGCCGGGTAGAGGGAGGCCAAGGCCAGAGGCGAGATCGGCCTCGGTGACTTGTCCCGTGAGGTGTGTCTGGTTGAAGATGGACATGACGCGCGCGCCGGCCTTGAGTCTGGATGACCTCGACACGATGACGGTGCCGCACATGTCGGAGCAGGGCACGAGGGCTTCGCTGTCCTTGATGGACATGTGGTGGTTGTAGTCGCCCGCGATGACTATAGACTGTCAGTACCCAAACAGCGAGTTGAGACACAAAACCGCTACTCACCCTCGGTATCACGATAGTTGAGAGCCACAGCATGAATCTTGACCAAAACCTCCCCATCCTTGGGCTCAGCCACAACACCCTCACCAAATTGAATCTTATCAAGCCCATCCTGACCTGTCGTCCACTGCTTATTCGTCTTTGGCAGCGCCATCGCAGGAGTAGAAGATTTGCCAAACGGCATCAGAGAAGAGATGAAGCTCGCCATGATGATGATGATAGGAAAAGAAGTAAAGTCGACTTCTCTTACAAGATGACGTCTTCTTTGATGGATAACGCAAGTCGTCCGTTTTACCCTATCATGCGTGTTGATGCCCTGACTAGACCGATTCAGGCATCATCGCCCGTGCCTGTTGCAGGATTGTCTGGGTATTAATAAGCAGCAGCACTCTCCCTCCTCGGCTATCAAGGAGATATCACCAGAGGTTAATCGGCTGCATGCTTGTGTTGGATCCAAAGGCCAGATGCCATTTGTTCTAGGTTGCGGTGTTTTACGGCATTGGCTTTAATGCAGCTATTGTGTTGAGAACCATCTTTGTTCGGTGCTATGCCTCACACTCTCTGCCGTGAAAAGGGAAGTCTTTCTATGAATAGGAAGGTATTTAGGCGACAATGGAATGCATGCTTACCATGCAACTCTTGGTACATATTTTGCTTGAATCACAAGTCCAGGCCCATATTCTCAAGTAGCACGTCATATTAAAACCTCGAAACTAAACATACACGACGTGACAAGATACTTCAGTCGCATCATCGCTTGAACAGAATCACACAACGCATGTATTTCAACAAATGCCAAACAGGCACACATCATGCTACTCAAGCATGCACCTCTCTCTCTCATAGTTCATCTCCATCTCCATCTCCATCTCCATCCATGCTCAACACATCTCAAATGCATCCATCCAACCCCTCTTCTCACCATCGACATCCATGGAAAGACCTGCAAATACCCCCCAATTCAACAGTGCAGACCTCACAAACACCAACCAACAAGCCTCCCTCCTCTGCGCCTCCTCCTGTGGCATCGCGTCCAGGCAGATCCAGAATTAGTCGAGGGGCGAGAGGTTCCAATCCACTCCCGTGCAAGTCCATAACAGCAAAACAAAGAACCAGTTGAAATCAACAACAATGCAGAAATTCCAGAGATTGTAACTTTTTTCTTTTCCTTTCCATCCAACCAACCTCTCATCCTTGCTCACCATCACACGTCCGTCCGTCCTTCAACCCTCCTCGGCGCGCGCCCTGGTCCAAGCCCCGACTCGCGTGCCGTCATGTGTTTCGTCTCCGTCGTCGTCGCCGTCGCCGTCATGTCACGGGCGGCGCCCAGACAGGAATTATTGGTGGGTATAGTAGTAATTGTAGGTAGTCGCCGAGGCAACTCCTCCCATCGCTGACGCTTCGCACAGCCTGATGAGGAGAAGCCGGTGTAGCTGTCTAGACGTAACGTCGTAAAAGCGTCATAATCGTCAAGTAATGGTCGTGGGTCTTGTCGGGGTACATCTGAGGGTATTCCAGGTTATGCCCGCTGGCAAACGTGTCGTGACCTTCCGTTAGTTGCCCATGTGTTGAATAGAGTCCTGTATCCTGATATCCCATTTCCATACTCTCATCGGGTTGGCATCATCATCAAATCGGCCACACTTCAGGGGCTGCTGTCGTCCCCATCCACGTCTCCAAAGTCGTAAAAAAAACATTCCCACGTAAAACTATATGCAATGGGGCTCAGGGCGAACTCGAGGACTGTCGCCCGTCGCCCTGATGTGTCGGTATTACAAGTCGTAAAATCAAAATGCTGTGCAAATATCGGAATGCGTCGTATTCGTTGTCGTCAACCCGTAACTGTACGCGCAGAGCTGCCTTGGACCCCTGAGAGTCCAGGGCCGTCAGGTCTTGGCCCATCGGTGACAGGCCGAGGGGGCGACACACAATCAGTGATATCGCGAGGCGTTGGTGGAGCTAGAGCCCACTCGTGCGCCGTTGTCTGACGAATCTGTAGAGAGTAAGCTCATGTTCGAGACGTTTCTTGTCTCAAGTGCACATACCGCTACCGCGCGCAACATGGCCGTTGGCACGACGTCCAGAGAATCCAGTAGTCGTCTCCCACTCGGGTCCACGGGGCTGTCGCTCAGGGGCACCCTTGGAATTGCTGCTAGGTCGCTGGCTGCCGATGGCACCAGGGGTGCTTCGTGCCTGGTTGGGAATGGACCCGGAATCATATCCCAGGTTCAAGCTGCTGAGGCTGCCAAGCAGTGCTGAGTCATTCTTGGGGCCAGGAGTGCCAGAGCTGCCGGGATGGCCGGAGGGAGACATGGCACCGCCCATGTAATCGCCAAAGCGAGCTGTCGAGCTGGTGATGTTGTTCATGCCACCAGGGCCGAGGTAGCTGGAGGAAGCCTGGGAAGGGCTTGGAGTGAACGATCGCAGGTCGGCAAAGCTCTTGGCTGCTCGAAGGTTGTTGGGGATACCGTTGCCGTCGGGGCTGCCGGGAAGCTCCAGGGTCGGGCCCTGGCGCCCAAGCACGTGCGAGTAGGTGCTGCTGGCGGCTCTGGTGTCGCGATCAGCTGCAAAGTCAAAAGTAGCAGCACGGCTAAGGCCACGCTTGTGCATGTCCAGGCTGGTCGCGGGCTGACTGTGGATGTTGGCCGTGGGCGAGGGTGCCTGTCGCTTGAGAACGGTGAGCTGTCGCGAGTCGGCCTCTCCAATCGACTGGTGCTCAAGACCCATGTGATGCGCAAGAATATGAATAGATCGTCGGTGCTCAGGAGCAATACCGGGAGGGAAAACCAAAATCTCGCGAGAATCATCACGGCGGAACATAACCAGCTCGGTGTAAAACTCAAGAGTCTGAGGGTCATTCAGGTCGATGTCTCCTGCCTGCGTTAGCACCGTGCATTGAGTTTGAGAGACACTTGACATACCGAGGTGAGCGGTTGCACCCCTCTGCTGGGTTTGAGAGAGGCCGCCCAGAGACTGAACAGAGCTTTGCTGGTGCAGCATGGGGGCGCGGTGCTGCTCCTCAAGCTGGCCACGTCGCTCTCGCTTCTCGCGCTCAATTCGTTCTCGTTCGGCCTCGGGAAGCATCTTCTTGTACTCGACACGTAGCTTGCGACCATGGACGTCCATACCGTTCATCGCCTCAATCACCATACGAGTGTCCTCAGCAGACTGGAAGTTGGCAAAAGCCAGACCTCGGAACACACCGTTGTCGAAATGATAGTTGAAGGCATAGGGCTGCGGGAGATGCATCTCGAGCATAATAGACGCCAGTGTCTCCTTGCGAACCGCAAAAGGGATGTTCTTGATCACAATAGCCGTGGGAATGAGCTGGTCGTTATCCGAGGTCGTTGATCGAAGATCGGTCGGAGAACCGTGAGAACCGGGGTGGTCGACTCGGAGGCCACCGTTTGACATGGGGTTGTTGCTGATCCCGCCTGAAAAGGGCTGAAGACTGCCATGAATGCCAAGACCACTGTGGTCAGTCCAGTTCTGTCTCCGCGTCAGCTGGCTCACGTCACACATCATGGTGAAGTCACGTACCTGAGGAAGAGCCGCTCGTCGGTTTACGCTCCTCTGTCGTCCGGGACCGTTCACGGCGCCGTTGACAGTAGCGACGCCACTCGTGTTGTAGTTCCATGCCTGGCCATTGTCCAACATGTATCCTTGCATCCCACCTGCCATGGGATCCATACCGCGGGGGTTGTAACCTCCACCAAGTCGCTCAGCGGGATAGAGGGCGGATGAGCCTAGGGGAGCGTCGAAGGGGCGCTGCGACTGGCGAGGGAGCGAAAGGCCTGCGGCGAAACCACCACCGGCAGCATAGTTCGGCCTCGATGAGCTGGGGGAGCGACTGGTCGACGTCCCGTAATCCATGTAGCCCATATCGTGTGGTTGTTGTGTCATGGTCCTTACTGACTCCAGTGTGGCTGGTAACTGCTGTCGTACCAGCAGGTCACTCTACCAAATGTATCTCGAATGCGAGGGTATATGCAGGATGCCTTGCTCACTGTGCAGGGCGAAAACGGAGGTCGCGGGGTATCGACTAGGTCTCGGCAACGACAGATGAGTAAAAATACGGCATCAAATCGTTAGGGCTCGTGGGTCCGAAAGTCGTCACGGTCGTGAAGCGGTGTGGTTTAGTGAGGGATGAAGCGAACCAGGCACGAAGCGGATGACGGGGTATGATGTGCTGCCTGATATATCGAGAACGGGCGAGCAAGCTAGATTGCACGAGACACTGCTGCGACGGTAGGCGACAAGCGACAGAGAGCTTGCAAGCGGTTTGGTTGGGTGGTCGGTGTGAAATAGAGGCCGGGTCCAGTTGAAACCTCAGCCAACAAGAACAGCGCGACGGTTGAGGAGTGTACTATTGGGTGCTCGTGTGTGGCGACAGCGGGGGGGTCGAGAAGAAATACAGCCAACGCAATGAAGGAGGCCGAGACGAAACGAGTCCCTGGATTTGGGATTCGAGAAGAGTGGCGGAGCAGCGTCAGAGCGTCACGGTTTGATCGCCTGTCGGTCGGTCGCCGGGATGGAGCCAAGATACTCCGTACGTAGTAGGACTTTTCTGCTGAGAGAGCAAAGCAAAGCCGAAAAAAGAAGCGCCACCAACGAACAAATGTGACTCGCGAAAAGGGGGTCAAGGTTCACGCGGCCGCCTCGTCCTCTTTTTTTTTTCTTCTTCGGAACCCAAAATCGTAATTCGTCGGCGACAAAGGGAGGGCTGCTGTAGCTTTCGACGAACCAGGTAGGCGACGAAATAGCAAACGTGGAGGTAAAGAAGGGGAGGAGGGAGGTCGTCGACAGAAAAGCGCGAGCAAGAGGGGAGAAGAAGAGGCGGGAGGGGGAGGGAAGAAAGG
>JABFEX010000247.1:0-34919 GCA_013623515.1 Fusarium illudens
ATAAAGGGGAGGGAGGGAGGAGGAGGTTGGTGATGAGAGGACACAGGGGAGGTGACTAGAAGAATCGAAAGGCTGGACAAGGAACAAAGACAGAAAGCAGGCAGCGAATGAGAGGTAAAAATGTCCTCTATTTTATTTATTCATGTTGATTTGTTTGTTTTTGTCTGTTGTCTTTTTTCTCATATTCACAGTTTTTGTTGTCAAATTGTCGTTTTTTTTACGGATGCTCCCCCCTTTTTTTTCTATGTATACTTTGTCTTAATTAACGTGGCAGTCTTTTTTTTTTCTGCTTCTTCTAATGACTCTCTTTTTCCCCTTTTAGAATGGAACGTTGATGGAGTTGGCGTGTTAGAACTAGTCCATCTCATGGCGACTGTAGATAGGGGCGGTTTAGTTGGTTGGAGTTTAGACTTCATGTTGGCATAAACACCACGCTGAAGAGGAGGGATGTAAATACTGAAGGATCGTGAAGGAAGAGACATGCCAATAGTGTAAGAAAAAGAGAGGGAAAAAAAGAGAAAACTTTGCAATATTCCTAATCCCCTCCCTATCTCTACAACATCTGGTACCTACGTGAGGGCGGCGGCGAGTTTCGAACAGGACGTCACGGGAAGGGGATCGGGTGACGGCGGGGTTCGAACACGGCGAGGGGATCGCCATCGTCGTCTTTATCGTCGTCGTCATCGCTGGGGAGGTACAAGGTTTCGTCCCGGAACGGCGCGAGGGTACGGTCCGACCGCTCGACTACGACGTATACGTGTTCGTGTTCTCGTTATGGGATATAGAGTCAAAGTGCCCTATAAGGCTTTGAGACGCAGCACTCGCGGGCGGGGGTGACAAGACAACGTCAAACTCTGTTGACAATCATCTGATTCTACCTGGACGCCGGGTATCTGTCCTTACTAACATCTATACACCAACCCAACAGGACCAGTGTTATACAATCATTGCCACAATATATATCCTCAAAGCATTCCCTAAACGCCATGCTAACCCCCAATCCATTGTCCACCTGCCCGATCCCATTAATGTCACTCCTTGAGCCTCTTGGCCGGTCGGACGAGTGAGTCATCCGGCAATCCGCTCCGCTTGGTACCCGGCAAGCTACTGGTCCGAATGTCGTTGTCGTCCTGGCTGACCCGTCGATGAGGATATTCATTCTTTAATCCCTCGAAACAGTTGGCGCTGACACGGTCACCCGTGCTGAAGAATGGCGACTGCAAGGCCTGGGCGGCTGTGAGCCGCTTGGAAGGGTCGTACTCGAGCAGACCGGCAAGCAGCTTGTAACCCTCCTGACCGAGAGAGGCAAGCGGGGGGTTGGCGTTGGACCCCGGAGCGCCGGCATGGGAGATGGTGTTGTAATACCACTTCTCGAGGTTTGAGCCACCAGGGGGAGGTGGAGGCGGGTTGCGCGAGCCGTAGTGGCCGTGGTGATGAGGGTGGTGATGATGACCGTGGTGGCCATGATGAGAAGACATCGAGTTGGCGAGCGTGTTGAGTTGGTTGTATTCGGGCATGGTTGAGAGAAGGGGCCAGCGGTCCTTAGTCGGCACGCCCATGATCTCGATAATCTTTTGCATCTGGTTTCGCTGGAAGGGAACTGTCTTTTTACTGTCCATCTTGGCTTCCTCCCCTTTGAAGATAGGCCGCAGGGATAGCAGCTCGGCAAAGATGCAGCCAACAGCCCACATGTCGATAGCAGGGGTGTAGTGATAGGAGCCGAGGATGAGCTCGGGAGCTCGATACCAGATGGTCACCACCACCTTATCGCCACTAAAGAGAGAGTGAAGAGGCTTGTCGAACCGACGGGCGAGTCCGAGATCGCCAATCTTGACTTCGCCAGACGAGGTGACCATGATGTTGGCGGGCTTGAGATCACGGTGCAGTACCCAGTTGGTGTGAAGGTACTGGCAGCCGTTGAGGAGCTGGAACATGATGCTCTTGACTGTGGCCGGCGGTATGGGATGCCGGGGCTGCTGGGTGTGATGATGGATGATCTGTAGCAGATCGTGCTCGGCGTATTCGAAGACCATGAAGATGCACTTGTCCTCGAGCATAATCTCACAGAGGCGAATAACATTTCCGTGGTTGAGCTCACTGCACAGACTCATCTCGCGGATGGCGCTCTGAGAGATGCCCGTGTAGCTGATCTGCTCTCCCTCCTTGTCGGGCTTGAACTTCTTGATGGCGAACTCGCCAACGGGCTTGCCGTTGCGGCCCACGGCCTTGTAGACGCGTCCATAGGTACCAGAACTAATGAAACCGACGATACGGTAGCGGTCTGTGATGCGGACCTTGGGCTGATATCCGGTGGAGCGGTCGTGAGGTTCTACACGGCGTTTTTGGTAAGCGTGAGCTGGGAAACCGACTCCAAGGTGAGGGCGGAGAGGCATGGCCGTCTGTCAAGCGCCTCTCTGCCTCGGTATCTTGCTTCTCGAGATGGGTGAGGGTGCTTTAACCACTTGGCATTGGCACAGAGGACTCAGAGGAGGGCGAGTATGGACGACAGTAGAGGACAGATACGAGTCGCAAAAGGCGACAAAAAGACAAGGATAGCAGAGTTCAATGCCGCGGCTCGCGAGAAAAAGGACGAGAAAAGCAATAGCAAAACGATGAGCAAATGATGATGATGACAAGATGCTCAACCCAACAAAAGATGTAGAATTGTCGATGAGGCCGAGTCAGGCAAGTCGTTAGAGACCACGCCACGCCACACTAGAACAATCTCGACACCTCAGGTTGCTCTTTTTCCTAACCAGGCAAGTACGCGAGGCGAGACCGAGGCAAATAAGCAAGCAGCCAAGAAGAGGAAGCCCTCTCCAGCCGGATAAAAAGGAACAAGAGCGAGACACGGGGAGCGAGCCGAAGGGGGAAAAAAGCTGCAGAGAAATAAAGGCAGAGTAGAAAACCCACGGTCTGCAGGCGAGGGAGGAGATATAGCCTGATCCTTGACCGGAATAGGAGTCCAGGGGAGGAGAAGCAGATACGCGAGACAAGAGATGCAGGATAAGAACAGAGACGGGTCCGCTGATAGGGTAATTCAAAGTGCAATTACCAGACAGACCCGCGGCAGAAAGACAAGAAAACACACACACGGTCAAACGCACCTTCAAATGTCGCCTGGACACTCCGCTTCAACGTCCCCCTGGCGCCGCCCAAGCCCACGGATCCCGGGCCCGACGCCCCCGAAGGCGGATTCGTTCTGCTCATTTAGCGACCCGGCCCCTCCGCAGCGCGCGTCAGCTCAGCCGTGGCAAGGGCGAGAGAGCAGCTCTTGTGTGTGGTGGTGGTCCACTCGTCCCCCGGTGACCGGCGACGGCGAAACGCGGTGTGGGATGGGCTCTGATTGACGACGATTATGTGTGTGTGTGTGTGCCTTCTCCTTTGGGTTTCTCTTGCTCCCTCCCTTTCTTTCCCCGCACGGGGAAAAACGAAAGGTAGAGAAAACCGAACGATCTAATGCAGGACGGGATAGCGAACCAAACAACAGCTCAGCCAGCCGCCCAGCTTCAGGATCAACGGGCCCGGCGAACCGGATCGCGGGATGTGAAATTGGTGGTTACCCTCACGTAAAAGTCAACGTAACGTAACGGTAATAGAGAGAGAAGCGCAGAAGACGCCGCAATTCCTGCTTAGCCTCTTCCCCCCTCTCGAAGCAAAGCAAAAGCCTGTCGCAAATCAGCCGCGGGACGCAGGCCCAGGCGCAGCGCGGATCTCGCTCTTTCTGCCGAGACGGAGGACCAAGACAAGGTGAGGCGACGCAATTGAGCGATATGGGGCGTGCGGAGTCGGGGGGTTGATGTGGAGTTTCTTGCTGGGGGATAATCCTGTCCAGGCGGTGGTGCTAGACGCGATGCTGGTCTGTCCGTTGCGATGGAAAGGAAGACGACGAAACGGCGAGAGATTGCGTGAGGTAGAGTCAGGTTTCCCGACCGGTCGGTTGAGATGGCCATTGAGGTTGTGTCAAGTCTGCAACGACTCGTGAAGACGGGTGATGACTAAGCCACATTTAATTGCATCAAATTCCAGTTGGTGATGCCTTCAAGGTTCACAGAACCTCAGCTCAACCAAGAGTATCTATCCATGTCCACTCTGGTACAAACGAGGCAGTTTACAGCTCACTTACACTTCAGCAATTCAAATCGTCATCGAATCACTGGCTGCAACACATCCCCTGACCAACACGTCTCATTTCTTATAACGTATTTTCTTGCCGTCTACCGAACTTAGCACCGAGCTTGCACATCACAAAATGCCAACCATTCATTCTCCTCTTCTAATCAACCAACGCTCAGCAACGCATCTATCGCGGTCCTAGCTTCTCCAGCACCCGCGGCCCCTCCTCCTCCCACTCCGCCTTGGTAACCCACATGCTCTCCTTGTCCGCCATGATGTTGGCCAGCACCGCGCCGCCCAGGAACACCATGTGTCGCCGTCGCGGGGGATCCTCTATCCGCACCTTGAACTTGCTCAGCCGCTCCGGGTTGCCCTGCAGCGCCCGTGTGAGCCACAGCTGCTTCAGCTCCTTCTCCAGTCGCGACGGAAGTCCGGGGTACATGCTGCTGCCACCCGACAGGACGATCGCCTTGAACAGGGACGAGCGGATATCCACGTCGGCCGACTGGATCGTGTTGAACAGGAACTCACCCAGGCCGGGTGACTCGCTATCGACCAGGTGAGGCTGGAACAGACACTCGGGCGCCTCGAACCGCTCGCTACCCACGCGGATCACACGTCCGTCCGGCAGCGTGTAATCCTCCACAAGCACCGTGGTATCCTCGCTCAGGCGCTTGTCCAGCTCCAGATCGTATGACACGTAGCATAGCTTCTCCTTGATCTGGCGGACAGTCTCGAAATCGGCGGTTCGGTTAAGGGCGTAGCCGCGGCGCAGGAGCAGCTTGATCAGGTTGCGTGTCACATCTCGGCCGGCAACGTCTAATCGCTTTGTAAGGTGGTTGAGAACCACGGATTCGTAAACGGGGACAATGTGTGTGACACCGTCACCCGAGTCGACGACAACACCCGAGCTCAGACCTACACCGCATCCAAGCCATTAGCTTCCAGTCGCGTTCACAGCTTCCATCAAGCTTCAGGCGCAACTCACCTTGCGCGTACAGGGCCAGGACAGCCTGGATTGCGACGTAAACACCTCCGAATCCATATCGATCAAACATGACCTCGCACATCTTCTCCCGGTTCTTGAGCGGGTTCATCGGCGGCTCTGTCAAGAGGATCTTCTGGCCCTGAGGATTCACCTTGAGCTTCTCGAAGAAGGTGTAGTCCCAGAGGTGCTCCATGTCATCCCACTTCTTGACGATGCCGTTCTCCATGGGATAGCTGATCTGCAGCATCGTCCGGGCCGCGGCGGCCTCGTCACCGCACATGATGTCCTTGATGACCAGGTTGTTGTCCGTCTGCTCCTCGGACCGGAGGATCGGCCGGCCGACGATGGACGGGTACTGGTGCTCGGGGAAGTTCTGCGCGGCATATCCGACCTTTAGGAAACCGGTTCCGCCGTCGAGGACTAGGCGGTAGGGGCGTGGTCAGCTTCCCAGCTCAGCTCAGGGGGTGAGGTCGAGCCTCGGGAGCTCTGGAGACGAGTTTTGAGCTTACCAATGGGTGGGGGGTTGGCCATATTCGCGACGGCCCGAGGCAGGGAGTAATTATTTGAACGTGGTGAGGCTGAGGTTGAAGGTGCGGTGTTGCTGTCGCCAGGAGCTTGGGGGAGGTTGAGGTGTTCGTCAGTGGTGGGGTCGTCGTCAGAGGTGGCTGAGGCGGATCACGTGGCGCCCCGCGATAACTTGATGGCTTCATCATTGTCCTTGCCGTCATATAATTCTGGAACCCCGCCCAGATAAGGACTCAGACTTAGCATAGATAATTTCTAATTTACAACAAAATACTTTCTCAGGCTCACGCCGCATTACAATCCCAAATATCAGGATCAGTTCTTAACCTTCACCATGTCCGAAGTGCGCTTCCTCCGGCGGACTCTCCGCATCCTCGTCCTCAACCCCAACTCGTCTACTACCATGACGGCGGGTATGGCCAATGCCATTCGGCAAATGTCTCTTCCAGATGTATGATGTTTCATGACCAACAGATATTGCATTTCTACACACGCTGATCTTGTCAAAAGTCGATGGAGATTTACACTTACACGGCCCCTCCAAGCGCTGCTCCCGGCAGCATCGATGACCAGGAGGACATCGACGCCAGCGCAAAGGCCGTCCTCAATGACCCCAACATCCAGGAGGAACTCGATTCCGACAAGTACGACGCCGTGCTCGTCGCCTGCTTCAGCGTGCACTGTCTCGTCTCCAAGCTGACGAGATACCGCCATCTCGCTGTCACGGGCATCTTTGAAGCCAGTATTCTTACGGCTCTATCTCTCATCCCCGCGCCAGATGATGCCGGAAAATGGGGTATCGTCACGACTGGGAAGTGGTGGGAAGAACACCTGTCAGATGGCGTCAAGAAATTCGTCGGTCAGGAACGGGATGCCGTCAACAACAAGTTCGCCGGAGTCTTCTCGTCTGGCCTCACCGCAGGCGACCTTCACACGGTGCCGCCCGAACAAGTCAAGGAGAAGCTCAAGGGGGCAACCAAGCGGTTACTCTCTTCGGGGCAGGTATCGTCCGTGGTGATGGGCTGTGGAGGAATGGCGGGCCTGGAGGACATAATTCGCTCAACGGCTGTCGAGATGTACGGCAAGGCCGATGGCAATCTCGTCTACATCATCGACGGTGTCAAGGCTGGTGTAATGCAGCTGGAGCAGATGATCCGCAGCAAACGGGCCTTTCGGTGAAAAGTCATGTCAGTGATATCTCATTATTCCTGTCAAGTCATACCTGCAAACGCCTAAACCGCTCATATCCATCAAAGATTGTGAAGAATGCCTACTAACACCCGCTCGGACCCTCGTGAGGAATCTGCCAAAATCACGAAGCGCTCATAAAATGATTGGAAGTTGCAACTCGCTTTGTGGGTGCACAATTGTCACTGTCCCTGGTCTGAACCAAGTCTGCGTGGTGCGTTGGCTTTGACGCCGTGTTGCCTCTAATCAACCCGTCGCGTCCTGCCCCAGACCTCGTCGGCATCCTTTTTGCCCTTTGTCTCTGGCACGTTCCAAGAGACAAAGATGGCTGATCCACTGGCCAGGGCGGCGAAGATGAAGTAGACCCATCCATGGCCGCCAAGGAGGTCATTCAGGGCCCTGTTGACGATGGGGAAGAACTGTGCAACGATGAATGTCGCCACGTAGTTGGCCGCAAGGCACCAGCTCTGCGTTGCTCCCACAGCTTCCTGTCCGACCAGCTCAGAGGCCAGGATGAAGGGCACGGGGCCCAGGCCAACGGCGTAGAAGCCGACGAAGACAACGACAGCCAGGGCCGACAGAATCTTGATGCCAAATACAATCGACATGGCAAGAACAAATGCGCTTGATCCTTGTCCGATGATAGACGCGAGCAAACAAGTCTTGCGGCCGAGACGGTCAGGCAGAGGAGCGCAGGCAACCGTCGTGATAAGGTTGACTACAGAGATGAGGATGGTGAGGAGGGCGGATGAAATCGGGAGGAGATCCGCAAGGAGGGAGACGGAGTACATGATGATGGAGTTGATGCCGCACAGTTGTTGGACAAACATGATGCCAACAACAGCGACAATAGCAGGCCTGTAGAGGGGGTCCTTGAGCACCTGAAGGAAGCCGAGGTGTTCGACAGGACCCTTTCCAGCGGCAGGGACTGCTTCAGCTGCTCCGTCGGCCTGAAGAAGCCCCTCCTCTTCAGATGCTCCTCGTTCATCTGAGCTCCATGCCTCGGTTTCCTCGTGGATGTCGTAGCCCATGCCGCGGATCCTCTGCAACGTCCTCTTGGCCTTTGTCGAATCACCCTGCGCAGCTACCCACGAGGGACTCTCGGGCACAACCACCAGGCCCAGAGTATGGGCCGCCGCAATAAAGAAACCAGAGCCAAGGATCCATCTCCAAGCGTTTCCATAGCTCAGGAAGTATCCAAGGGTCTGGACGCCCAGGATGCCCACGTTGATGGAGATCTGGGTCATGAAGCCAAAGAGGCCGCGCTCCTTGGGCGGAGCAATCTCGCTGATGTAGAGAGGAACCACAACAGTAGAAGCCCCAGCACCGATTCCGGAAATGAGGCGGCCGAGCGCCATGACGAAGACGCTTCCCGCGATTGTCTCGACAGCGGCTCCAAGCAGGTAGAGAATGGCAGTGATGCGCATCACGGGAAGACGACCGCGTCGAGACGAGAGGGGGCCAGACACTAAGGCTCCCAGCAAGCCTCCCAGCGTGAATATCGACGATATGGTCGCGAAAGCAGCTTCGTTCATCGGGATACAATTGGAGAAGAGGCCGCCAGAGGGCTCGGTCGGTTTCGAGGAAGTGACGAGTCCTTTGAGACGCTGGAACGTGGAAATGGACTTTTTATGACAGGTGATGACATCTTGGGGCGCGTTGAGCTCAGCCTGCGAGTGATTGTCAGCAAGAGGTCATTATCGGAGGGGGCATGCTGGTGCTGGAGGGGGGCGTACCAAATGGAAGCCGAACTGTAATGATCCCAGCGTCGAGATTGCGATGAGCAGGATCAGATATCCGCTGATATCGCGAAGCCTGATGGCAGAACCTGCCATATCTGCAATCGATTGCGGGTTAGTTATCGGTAGGGAAGCTGCAGAGTAGCTGGCTATTCGCAGTGGAAGTGATGATGAGAGTTGGAGGTTCATCCAGCTGCAGCTGCTCCCATGAGCTTCAGCGGGTGTGGTCATGGGGGTGGGTCCGGGCGCTGAAGTGGCTTGCATCCCCCCTGTCATTCCGCAATCGGCTCTAGGGTCAGCGGTGGACAAAAAGTTAGTTACGCTATGTCTGGATGCGGTGGAATGTATTGAACTTTGTTTTTGGGTAGGGTAAAGCAACTAACACTCTGGATTAGGTATAGAGTTATATCCTCATCTACTATTGGGGAAGATATGTAATAGAGGTGTTTGTTGTGCTATGAGATACCTAGCACTTCAACAATTAGTAGTATGTGCAAGTTATCACAAGCAGCTGCTTGCATATGCAGCTCTCTTCATAACTTAGCCTTGGGCTCAACTCCGGTTGAAGTTGAAACTGGAACTAAGCCATCACCTAGGCTTGCCACCCTACCCCGCCTTTGGGCGCCGAGAATACAACGTCGCGTCAACTCAACTGCGCTTTCGGGTATGGTTGTTCACACAACTAGCACCTACCTAGTTAGCAACGGGATAGGTAGGTAATCGGAATCAGCAAGATGGCCGAGCCATTGGGTGTTGCAGCAAGTGTGATAGCAGTACTTCAACTCGCTGCCGTTGCTACGCAGCATATCAAAGACGTCAAGCATGGCTCGTCCGACCGGCTACGTTTGCGCGATGAGCTGAGGAACACTGTCTGTCTGCTTGAAATGCTCCAGGACCGTATCGAGGACTCGGACGACGCGACTGAGGCTGCCTCGGTGCTGGAGCCCGCGTCTATAAGGGCACTAGCCAGTCCCGACGGCCCTCTCAGCCTCTTCAAGAAGATCCTCGAAGATATCGTTGCCAAGCTTGCACCCCAAGACAGGTTGCGTCGTTTGGCCAAACCTTTCACCTGGCCCTTTGATAAAAAAGACATTTCTGAAATGCTTGCTTCTCTGGAACGACTGAAGACACATTTTGGCCTGATCATGCAGAATGATCTTCTGTAGGTTTTGTTAAGCTTTCAAAACTACCTAGACAAGTCTTGCTGGCTTACCAAATGCATATTAGCGAATTAGCAAAGTTGTCGAACCTTAAACTCGATGATCTGATTGATAGATCTGACAGATCTGAGGCCAAATCTCGAGACGAGGAAGCGCGAAATATTATCCTTTGGATAAGCCTGATATCCTTTCGTGCGAAGCATGCCGACGTCTTGGAAAGTGTCCAGCCCGGGACTGGGACCTGGCTACTTGAGCATGAGACCTTTCGAAGCTGGGTAAACGGGGACATCGATACCCTATGGTGCCCGGGTATTCGTGCGTTCCCCATGGACGTACCTACCTTGCTCTTGCTCTAATTGCGATGGTTTAGCTGGGGCCGGAAAGACAAGTCTCGTGTTAGTAAGCCCCTAATCTTGGTGTTCTTCGACATCACTTACCTAATTTGCTTCAGTTCCTTGATCATCGATCACCTCGAACGCGAGAGAACTGCCAACGCAACTTACGCATACGTCTACTGCGACTATAATCGACGTCATGAACAGACGTCCTCTTCCCTCCTTTCGAGTCTGCTCCAACAAATTCTTCAAAATTCTACAGACCTGACATTGCCATCGGAAGTAACCGTACTCTACAATCAACACCGGCAATACGACACCCGTCCCACGCAGGCCCAGGTCACAGAGATTCTTGCACGGCTGGCCACAAGGCTGACGACATTGCACATAGTGATCGATGCTCTGGATGAGTGTGCCGAGTCCGAGGAGCATGCACTCCAGTTCATCTCGATGGTGTGTTCGCTGGGCCCACGTGTCAAGGTTCTTTGCACATCGCGGTTTTCAACCACTTTCGAGGACTACTTTGGCCAGTCCAAGAGACTGCAGATATCTGCACAAAACGAAGACATTGCAACGTTTCTTGATGCGCAACTTGCTCAGAAATACCGACTATCGAGGCACATACGTGCCGATCCAAGCTTGAGGGACGACATCGTCAGAACCATCATTCAAGAATCCCAGGGAATGTATGGTTTAGTCCCAGGGTCATTCTTAGGTCCCAAGTCGCTAACTGTGGAAGGTTTTTGCTTGCGAAGTTGCATTTAGAGTCCCTGTCTCCAAAGATCAACCGCAAAGAGGTGCGGTCGTCGCTCCGGACTCTCCCCGCTACCTTGGATGCCACGTACTCGGATGCGCTCGAACGAATTTACAGCCAAGCCCCAGACGCTGTAGATCTGGCCGAGGCTGTGCTGTTCTGGGTGCTGTGCGCGAAACGTCCCCTCACAGTCTTGGAGTTGCAGCAAATGCACGCCACGCAGGAGTTGCCAGAGGAAGCGGCGCTTGAAGATGACGATCTTCCAGACGGCGACATCCTAACCGGTGTTTGTGGGGGCCTCATCATCGTCGATGGAGACTCCAAGACTGTCCGACTAGTGCACTACACGGCTCAGCAATATTTTGAGAGGTCTCATGGTGAAAAGCTCATGAACGGCAGGTTCGGCATCACAAAGATCAGTTTGAAGTATCTCACTTTGCCAAACTTCTCTGATGGTATCTGCACAACAGACAAGGACATGGCCCAGCGGCTCGAGCAATATCCTTTCCTTGACTACGCTGCCAAGAATTGGGGATCCGAACTCAACAAGATCAGCGGAGATGATTTCACCCCGTTGCTTGACAAGTTGACTTCAAATGATACGGCTGTGGAGATGACGAGCCAGGTTTTCAGCCTTCACGGCATCCGTCATTTCAATTGGAGCCAGGAATTCCCAAGAGGCATCCCTGCTCTTGTGCTCGCCGCTGCTTTCGATCTGCCTGCGACCCTCAGGCGAATGGTCGCAAATGGCCATGACTTGGAGGACAAGGGAGTTGACGGAGAGACGGCATTGATCCGCGCTGCGAGCTTTGGGCACGCGGAAAATGTGCGAACACTCCTGGATCTAGGGGCTGATGAGACTGCCCGCGATTACATGAACGAGACTGCTCTCCAAAGGGCCGCCAGGAACGGAGAGAATGAGGTGATTGAGGCTTTACTGAGCAAAGGGGCAGACGTCAATGTCAAGATATCCAGCGACTGGACCGCGCTCATGTCTGCTGTTTCTAGCGGCAACATAGGGGTGGTTCAGATGCTGGTTGAGGCAGGGGCCGAGCTGATGGCGGTGACTGTCTGGGGTGATTCCGCCCTCAGCATCGCAACACGCAACGGTCAAGAGGCAATTGCTAACTTACTAGCCGATCATGGGGCAATTCTACCTCGTGGCTCTGCTGGCCGTCGAGCGTCTACTGTGGCCTCTCGCAGAGGGTACACACGGCTTGTCCGGCGACTTACGGCCGACTATGAAGCCGTCGCCGGAAAGCCTCTGCAACGCCAAAGCCTCAAGATGATGGCTGACTTGGCCGGAATTCAAGAATCTCCCGAGCCAGCCGAGGACGAGATGGCGACCAAGGCCACGTTGGAAACTGAGATGTCTGAAACAGACCGAGGTGACTTCTTCGAGGTGGTGGAAGATCTGGAGTACGGCATGGGGTTTTCAAGACGTTACGACCTGAGAGACCAGATTGGCAAAGGGCATTTCGCAGAAGTCTTCACCTGCACCAACAAGATAACGGGCACGGTATACGCCGTGAAAACCTTTACCGTCGAGAAATGGACCAAATCTACCGCCAAGCTCGACGGTGTACGGCACGAGGCCCAGATATTGCGAAAAGCCCAACAAGACCATCATCAAGCAAACATCTTGCGTCTTGTGGACTTGTTCGCCGAATACACGGAAGACAAGATTTACATGGTTCTGGAACTCGCCTCAGAGGGAGAGCTTTTCAACTTTATCGTCACGAAGCATCATCTGACGGAAGATGAGTCGCGGAAAGTCATCTTTCAAGTGTTTTCCGCACTTGATTTCTTGGTGAGCCGCTGCTGATCTTTCTTGAGTCCAACCACGACACGAGACTGACGCGATTTAGCATGGCATGGGATGGGCACATCGGGATATCAAACCCGAAAATATTCTTTTGTTTGACAAGAAGACTCTTTACGTCAAACTGGCCGATTTTGGTCTGGCTACGAAAATCAGCAACGAGCCTGACACCTCAAAACTTGCGACTACTCTTTGCGGCACACCCAGCTGTAGGTAACCTTTCTTTGATAACTTGACCCGTGCTAACGGTCGAACCTCTAGATGTGGCCCCAGAGGTTCTTGCAGATGCCAAACAAAGAAGGTACGGTCTCGGGGTCGACGTCTGGTCTGCGGGTGTCGTCTTGTACATCTGCCTCTGTGGATTCCCGCCCTTTTCGGATGAGCTCTACTCTAAATCTTTCCCCTTTACCCTCTCGCAGCAGATTAAAGACGGAAGATTCGACTACCCATCGCCTTATTGGGACCCTGTCGGAGACCCAGCGCTTGATCTGATTGACAGCATGATTTTTGTGGACCCGGAGAAGCGGTTTACCATTAAGCAGTGTATCGATCATCCGTGGTCAGTCGACACGAGTCGCCCCGTGTTGCAGGATGTAGTGAGGTCGGAGAGTCCAGAGCCTCTCTGAAGGATTTATACGAGCATGGTGAGTTAGGGAGGGTAATTGCAAGACTTTAAAGAGTCCAGAGAGATTGATCAAGCACCACGTTTTATATACTGTCTGTCTAAATATGTACATACACATGAACTATCACTGCTACGCTCTTGTACTCGCTCTAGCACCAGATCCTGCTAGATGTCATAGAAGTGACAACTGTAAAGTAAGACGCGCAATCGTCAAGCGGCGTCTGTTCCCTCCTCCCCAGAGATGCTTCCCATAAAGGCGAGACCGAACACTACCCGACAGAGTTGGGTGAAGCCATCTAGCAGTTGGTGCGGAGGCTGCGGACGAGGCAAGACTTGCCGTTGTCGCCAGAGGGGCCGAACTTGGGGGGCTCCTTCTTGTTGGCGTTACCAGTGTAGGCCTGGCAGCTCTTGCCCTTGTTCTGGCAAGAGTCGGTGATGGTGCACACGTCGCCGTAGTTGTGGTTGACGCCGCAGAGCTCGCCTCCGTTCTTGGCGACGACGCCCTTGATGTTGATGTTGCGGGGACCGCCGTTTCCGGAGCAGTTGCCGCAGTTGCGGACGAGCTTGCCGTAGTCGCTGGCGAAGAAGTTGTTGACATTGAGGGTGCCGCGGCCGTTGAACTGGAGGATCTTGTCCTGGGCCTTGAAGGCGCCGCCGCCGTTGACAGTGGAGGTTCCGCTCTTCTGCTTGAAGGTGGCGGCGTCCTCGCAGACGTCAGCCCACCAGACGTTGTTCAGGGTGCTGGTGAAAATGTGTTAGTTGTGATGTTGGTTTGTTGGGAGGGGGGGGGGCTTACCAAGTGCCCTTGCAGTGGACACCCTCACCGGAGGAGGCACCGATGATGACGTTGGAGAGAGTGGCACCGTCCTCGAGAACGAAGGAAGCGGCCTTCTCACCGGTCTCGGTCTGGTCCTCGCAAGTGCTGGCTAGAAGGCGGAATCGATGTCAGTAAAAGGGGTAAATACATGTTTGGGTGGGACTGTGTGAGTCGACTTACGCTTGCGCTCGAAACGCTTCATGCCACCATCGTAGCTCTTTCCTTTGAGGACGGGGATGGCAGTGGGAACGCTGCTGACACCGGCGGAAGCGGGAAGGGTGGTGGTGATGGCGGAGGCGCCGGTGACGGCGGCGAGGATGAGAGCGGAGGCCTTCATGGTGATTGGAGTTGAGCTCGAGAGGTGAGTTGAGTGGTGTGTATTTGTGTGGTGGTGATGGAGGGAAAGGAGTTGTTTGAGAGAGGACTTGGCTACCCTTTTTATATCTGGCCTTGCTCGAGGTTGGGATACAAGAACGGCGTCGGCTCTCAACTGCCACCGAGGAGCCGGAGGTTTTGGCAAACAAGGGTCTTGGCGGTGTAGCGCCGGAGAAACAACCACAACTCCGGAGGATGACAGCAAAGGCCGGGACCCGTCGAGGAGAGTTGAGTATTCGGGGCGATTGCCTTGCCCACACCGTATGGCCCTATTTCCAGAATTCCGCACCTCCCTCACCTCCCCGATGGAGGAAGTAGCCCCGGAAGAACTGCAAGGATGTCGCTGGAATCGACCCGAGTCGGTCAAGCCGTGTGTCTCTGCTCGAGCCAGGTCCTTCATCTCCCCGAAGGTCCATTGGTCGAGTCCAGGGGGGGGGGGATGGACACGCTGGGGTCGGATGTCGGGTTTCAGCCTTACGAACTTTTTTGCTTTGCCGGAGCTCGGCCAACTGTCAAGTATGGATTACGGATACGGGGGAGGGAAAACCCATCTTGATCGACGTTGTTGGTTGATCTGCGGATTTTGCTTGGCGTGTCTATCGTTCAAGAGGTGTAACCTCCAACGTTCTTCTGCTATCTGCCTTTGCCCCCCTTTTTCTCCTCCACGACATGTTCTAGGATCGCCCTAGAAGCATACGGAGGGGGGGTGTTCAAGACCTCGTATTCTCATTCAACCTTAAGTCGGATGCTTCAAAATACGGTTAACGAGTACCTTGACAGACAGACACACACCCACGGGAATGGTTCAAGGACCCCCTTCTACTCTCGGTAGTTCTCTCCCAGTACAGCGTAGCACCACACACGGAGCATGACCCCTGGATTTCTTCCGGGCGGAAAACTACGAGGGGGCTGCACCTTGCCCTTCATGGATCGTGTCCCGAGATCCACGCCTTGCGTTTACCTTGTCTTGATGGGGTCGGGCCGTCCGAGAGGTGGGCCCATGTCCGGATGGCGGCGGTGCTCCACTGGCCGGGTCGCCGGATCATGAGTTACCGTTATGGTTATTCCTAGTTTGAGGTGCTAAAGTAAGCTAAAAATCATGGTTGTTTGAGGCCGAGTCGATCGTTTAGTATGGCCGTCTCAAGGACTCAGAGAGGGAGGCTAGTGTTACAGGTCAGGCGCGCAAATGATGGCGCACGGCAAGATCTCGTAAAGCAAGTGAGCTAGTTATCTAATACCTTCACGGGCCACGAGTCTAGACGTCAAATATCTCCAGGGATGGCGCCACGTGCCAGGGGAGGTGCAAGCACGGATGCGGTCGATGGTGATTTATTGGAGGAAAAAATAATCGACGTGTTTGAGATATTTTGGAGTCTAGAAAGCTTAATTGCGGTGACATTACCCTTGCCTACCTACCGGTGACTGACAGCTCAGGGATTGGTTTGATAGGTAGGTTAACTAGGCTTCTTGTCCACTCTGATTTGCGAACTCCGTGGCCTCGGACTTTTGCTGGAATGGTAGGAGAGAAATACGAGTTGTTAATGAAGGATAGGAAATTGATGCGGTATGCGAGGAGATAGTTCAACTGGTCTACCTGGCATACACAAGTACTCTCTGTTCAGCCCACGTTGAGTCGTTCCTATTCTTCCATACCCTGGGTCCCTAATGTGAGTTGTCTTCTTTGAGTTCCGTAAACTCCGATATGCATACACGTAATAGTAAACTGTAAAAGCCCACTCCGACCCAGGATACCTTGTCCACCGCATACCTTTGCGAGCTGCCAAAGAGGATCTGCCGCTAACACGGGAGGATCGTGTTCCCGAGGCTGGGACCCAGAGGGAGTGGATTCATGGGAAACTGTCGTCCTCACCGCTATGGCGGGCTATTTCCGAGTTAGCCCAAAGTCAAAATCGTGAAGGAAGTGGTATTCGTTACGACCTGGGTTACCCTGGGGTCATGAAAGTTTGAACTGTGCCGCTCAATGTCAGGAATCAAAAGGTCCTTTTGCTCGGTGAAGCCGAGATGGGGAAGGAGGATAAGTGTAATCGTATCATCCGAAAGGTATTGGCCGATGTCCCGAAGTATTATTGAAAACTGCTGCTTCGTTAGGTAGGTATGGAGGGTCAACTCAAGCCATTCACACAAGCTTGAACCTAGGGTTAAAATGTGATTGCGTTGTATCGATCACGACATGGATTATTAAACTCTGACGAAAATCCTCCTAGAACCGTAACCTGCGTTAAACTTGGTTGTTGAAAATCAGAAACCCTTGAAACCCAATCCTTCATTATCTTGAGATATCATACAAATGCCTCCTTCCGGTATTCCCCACGTGATTAGCCCTTCTAGCTACTATGGACCCCCTAGCACAGGACTTGGAAGATGAAATCCAGGCGCCGATGCCGTCTGACCTGTTGATAGAGTCAAGACCTTAGAGACCCCAAACAAGAGCAGCAACGACTCCGACCACGATATTGAGAAGACCAATCGCTGTTGCTGGCTGCGCCGCATCGGACGAGTCCACCGATGTCGCAGCAGGAGTTTCCTGTCCTTCAGCAGAAGTCTCAGTTTCAACCTTGGTCTCGGTGTCCTTGGATGCAGCCGCCGTCGTTGCAGGTGTTTGTTGTTGTCCATCGGTAGATGTCTCTTCCACTTCGGCCCCGCTAGTCTCAGAGTCTTTGGATTCAAAGCTCGACGTCTCCGCACCAGCCTCTGATTCAGAAGTTGGGTCCGACTCCGGCGCCGTAGTGACCGTAGGCGGAGCAGTGATCTGGCTGCTCTCCTCCTCTGCCGGATCTGCAGTCTGGGGCGCTGCCGGGTCAGACTCGAGGAACTTGGGCGTCACAGTCTCGGTTCCCTTGTAGATGGGACACCCTGGGACGCTCCGTGGCGGAGCCCGTCCTCCTCCGCAGTCGACGCCGGCACAAATCTCCAGTGTGTCGGAGACGTAGTAGATGACGGTCTCGTAGGTATTTCCATAGCCAGGCGAGGGTCGGACGACGACGGTGCTCGTAAATGATGTGCAGCCTTCAATGTCTGTCTTGGCCGAGATGGGGAGGGCCCAGGAGAAGAGGGCGACCAGAGTGAGGAAGCGTGCCATTTCAAAGGTTGAGGTTGGAACGGAGAGCGAATGGTGAAGATCAGCAGAAGATTGGCGACGGACAAGAGAGGTTTCTTAAACGCCCAGAGGCTGATTTAATCTCCTTTCCAGCACAGCGCCAAGGCGTGCTGTGCCGCGAAACCAAGACAAATAGGCCCCCAAGACTGCTCGGTTGCAAGTACAGTACCACTCTGTAATTACAGATGGCGCCACCACGGCTCCTTCAGGCAGGTAAATCAGTCACAATTTGAGCTCAATCAGGATAGCCTTGTTATAGAGAGATCTTATCTGTAGATAGTATGACTATGGTCTTGATCTGTCACCGCAACGAGCCACTAAATCTAACGTTAGAACGTATAAATGACCCAATTGCCTCGGTACCTCATGTAGGGTACCCTACACTTTTGCCGATGGCGCAGTGGTTATTTTATATAACGTCTAACAACCAGGATAAACAAGAATAGCAAAGAACTCGCCGAGTTTTGGGTAACTGTGATGGTGCAGGGCTTGGAAAGAGGGAACTTTGAGCTGCTGATGGGACGGTGAAAGTGCATAGTTGTCCATTGTCAAAGACTCAAAGGTCCTATAGCTGACGCCAACTCGGAGCTTGTAAGTGAGTGACCTTCAGCCCTGCTCTTCAGCCACGCCACGTGTACTGCATGTCTAGCCCGTAACTAAACCTTCAACCCCCCGCAGTTATCACTCTCAGCCAAACCTAGGATTGATCGATATTTTGCTTCGCCATAGAGGCTGGAAAAGCAGAGGTCGCAAAGATAAAAAAAGACAATGACAACATGCTCTTGTTCCTCCCCCAACGGGCCGCCCTCTCTGATGGAGCGGTCGAGTCCCTTGCCGGAGACGACAGACGAGCATCTCTGCCCCCAATGCGCCTCTATCGACCTCAACGCAATGCTCCGACTCGACGAGCCTTCAGCTACTTATGGCCAGCCATGGCTCAAGAGTAGAATAGGCTCCGCCTGTCCCCTCTGCCGCTTCATTGCAACGATAGCATCTGTCAGACATCCATCTCCACCTCCAGGCCCAGACACCGACATAGAGTACCATCTACAGTTGCTATCAGTCCCCTCTGCCTTCAACCCACTGCTCGCCAATGCCGTGCAGGACATGTCCCTCTACGACTTCAAAGTCCTGGGAGTACAGACGGAACAATCCTACCACAGCACTATCCCAGACTGCTGCATCCTGCCCGTTGGCCACAACTCGCAGAATCCCAAATGGCCTACCTTTCGTGAACTCGACGCTAGCTCGATCGACTTTGGGATCCTACGGGGCTGGCTTCTTCACTGCCAGACCCATCACTCATCCTCCTGTGCGCCCCTGGCTCAGTCCCTGCTGCAAGACATCCCCGGCCTGAGGCTGATCGACTGCCGAACGAGACTGGTCGTGAACGCACCTAGCAAGGCTACCTATGCGGCTCTCAGCTACGTATGGGGCAAGTCCCACGCGGCTGAAGCGACAAGCAGCCGGAGTTGCTTACCAGAGATTGTGCCAAGGACCATTGAGGACGCGATCCAGGTCGTGTTACGACTCAATCTCCAGTACCTGTGGGTAGACAAGTATTGCATCGACCAATCCAGCAACACCGAGCTGGCGCAGCAGATCTCCATAATGGACATGATCTATAACTCTGCCTTTTGTACAATTATCGCAGCATGTGGAGAGGATGCTTCCTTCGGTCTGCCCGGAGTCGGCCTGACAAGGAGACCAGAGCAACCTGCGATCCGCCTCAACGGACAAATCTGGGTCTCCAGTCTCAAGGACCCCGAGCCGGTGATCGAGACGTCGATGTGGTTCAAAAGAGCCTGGACCTACCAAGAGGGACTGTTCTCCAGGCGGCGGTTGATCTTTACAGAGGAGCAGGTCTACTTTGAGTGCAATAACACGCGGTGTCGCGAGACGGTGAGCTACGACCTCCACTACCTAGAGGACAGGATGAGCCTCTCTCCCGCAGGGCTATTCGGGGGCAGTTTCGGGTTTGAGGCACACGGTGGCCTTGACAAGCACATCGAGGCGTACACCAAACGGACGCTGTCGTTCCCGGATAATATCATCAACGCTCTCAGCGGCGTGTTCCGACTGTACTCGAGCATGCCGACTCCGACGCGCCATTATTGGGGCGTCCCCATGGACTACAACTGGGACTGGTACTCTTGCTGGCCGGCGAACAGTGCCGTGATCGAGCCGAGGCCTAACAACCTGTTCGAGGGTCACGTCGATGCCGCCTTCGCCCGCGGCCTCTGCTGGCACCTGGACATACCCAGCCCTCGGAGACCAGGCTTCCCCAGCTGGTCGTGGGCCGGTTGGATCGGCCCTCTGGCGAACTACGGCTGGGACTTTCTGCACGATTTTGGCGACACAGAGGTCAAGATCTGGCTGCAGAGGGCCGATGGCGGGCATGAGAGGTTGAGCGAGTCGGCCATCTCCAGCATCAGCAAGCGTGGCCCAACATACGACGGCTACACCCCTATCCTTGGCGTAGAGGCCTGGGTGATCGACACAAGTATTACGTATTTCGCCGACGGCATTGGGGGCGTCGAGACTCACTTCCAGGAGAGGAACCCTCATCCGCGGTACTTTGTCTCTGCCAGGGCACCGACGGGGAGCATTCGCGGCACCATTTACTGGGCCATCGTGCTCTCGGTGCAGGTGGAAAAGGGTGATGAACTGCATCAGGAACTCTGTCGGGGGACCTTTACTTGCGTGCTGCTGGGGAAGCAGTCGTCCTTTGGACTCGTCGTGCGTAGGGGGACGCAGGGCGGCATCGTGGAGAGGATCGGGCATCTGAGCATTCACAGCTCGCATTTTGAATCCGAGGGCCCGTTTGATGTTGTGGAGGGTCATCATGATACCTATAACGTGTTTGAATCTTTTCCTCGAGTTAGGCGCACAGTGCTTCTGGGGTAGAGGAAGGGGAGTGCTGGAACTTCCGTTGAGGCACGCCTACATGTTCGGCTGAGAAGTGCTCCAGGTTAGAATTCTAGTGAGGGCAGATGAGGCTATTCGCATTTCGACGCCACCTGTGCTGATGTCAGAGCCGAAGAGGATTGTATTAACGAGCGACAAGTATGAAACCACGCTTTTTTTACTGGATATTTATAGCCCTATAGTCCTGGTCTACATTAATAATATCATACGCCCCAGATTTCTAAAGCACGCTGCGATATCCCACGTCTCTATGCCAATCCGTCCCCGCTGTTCCTATATCTTCTCTACGATATATATAGCTTCTGATATAGACCTAAGGCCTTATAACGACTTGACCAATTCATAGATCATGCGGATAACTAGCTCTTGCTCCCATGTGACTAAATAGCTGGCTACGCAGAATGGCTACGATATCGATAATAGCTAACTTGGAGACTAAAGGCTTCTAAGTAGCTCTAGATTCCTCGAGATAGTTTAGCAAACCTCGTTACTTTCTAGTTGCCATCCGGTCAATACAACGAGTAGATCCAACGAGTAGATATATCTATAGTGTCCGAGTTCGGCAGGAAGCGGAGGTGCAGGTTGACCGTTTTACCCCTGACTGCTAACACTAAGTAAGTCGTGTGAATAGGTACAAGAGCTGCTATAGTTAAATTAGGACTCTGAGTAGGGCTGGACTCATTATTCATGATCTATCCTAGTATAGTGCCTAGTGCTCGCTTCTCGGGTGTTCCGTGGAAGTGATTTCATGGTTTTGTTCGTGAACACCAACGTAGTAAAGAAACGCCGCTCTCTATTCAGTGACAAAGCCCAGCTGCTGTTCACCCTGTTAGTAAACAACACACACTCAAGTGCTATAGAGCGGAGTCCATTTCAGCGCAGGATGTTTGTTCTATAGCCGATTATCACTGTCCTGTTGCGCGAATGTTCTGCCAGTCTCATCGGCGCGCAGTGAATGCACTGTTCGGATGTGCGATATAAAGGCATCCCAAGATGCCCAGCTGTAGTAGACTGTTCCTACTAAGACAGCAATCACCTACATCCGGAACAAACAACCGTCACACACACTATTCACGGCGAAGTTTGAATCTTGCATCTCGCATCACACCAGACCATCATCAACCTCACACATTCCTTACCACTGACATCATGGTTGGCAGCACCTTTTCGGAGACGACAGCCAAGGCTGATCGCGCCCCTCTCTACATTCACCGGCACATCCAAAGTCCCAGGGACCTTGAATTTGAGGAGGACTTCATCAGAAATATGTTCTGCGCGATGCACGAGTGCAAGAGTGACCCCCTGCAAGAACCCGTCACAGGTCCGGGCAAGGTCGATCCCTTCCACCGATGCCATCAAGCCATCACATTCATGAAGGCTTGTCGTTTTGACATGGCGAGCTGGCCTCTCCTGCAGGGCATCGAGGACGGTGCATTTCGTCTCGAGGCCATGGCCCACCTGAGTGACTCGGCTGACGAGAGCTGGCCGGCGGAATGGACCGCTGAGGGAGGATTCGAGAGCTGGTTCGTCCACACGGCTAGGTATTGGTTGAACCATCTGCCAAGTGGATTGAGCATTGAGGCCAAGGAACGCAGCCGAGCTGCTGGAATCGTTTAGCTTGTAGTCGAGGATAGAATTAGTGCCCGGGGCATCTAAGATATTTTGGTCTAGCGAGGACGATGTACATTCCAACCGTCTTTTACTACTTCCTATTGTTCCTTATTATCTCTCGCTTTAACTTTCCTTTGAAAGCTATCAAGGCTTCTTTATATTTTCTCAGTGCATGCAGTGTTTACTATTACTTTTACTCACTTCCCTACTAAGTTTATAACTAAAGGTGAGCAAGATAAAATATATACATAAGCAGAAATCTTTTATTTCGTACTCTATCCCGTAATCCTAGCACTAAAATACATCCTAGGCGTTTATGCCTTTATGCAAGCAGCTTATTATTGTGCCTATTAGATACTTATTAGCGACCTCTCCTCTACTCTAGGTACCTTTAAATAGATTGCCCCCACGCCCCCCACGTCCCCCTCACTCCTGGCCTCGGACCGTAGCCCAATCGGGCAAGTAGATTGGAGCGGGAACTCGATCTCGCAGTACGTACCCCAACGTCAAGGTTTGCGCCACCAGCTGGCCGTGAAACATTGCCGAAAGGTCCTCTGGCGTTCCCCTCTGGGTGGTCCTTGTTGCTCGCTCTGGAATGGGGCCTCAGAGATGGTATCGAGGCCGCTACAGCTCCGACTTCAACCTTCGCCTTGCTCTAGCTGCATCATACTTCTTTCGGCTGAACCGGACGGAACCAAGGGTTTGGAGTGACATCTTTAATACAATATAAGGCACAGAAAGCACGGATCAAGAACGAAACACGGACAGATTACACCCAGGAGGAGACCCCCGAGCTTGTTACATTCTAATATACGCGTATTGGGTGACTTTCCGCGAGACTAGGCGTCAATGTCCGTCCAGTGGAGAATAGCCAAAGACTGCCCCCAAGTCACCTCAGATATTCAGTCTATCTTGTGTCCCCAAAGGCTTCGCGCGGACCATTAACGGGTTCTTAATCCACAGCGCAAATGACTTCTGGTCTGGCCAGCCCCGACTCTCGTCGCAGAGCTCGAGGTCATATTTGAAGAGCAGCGTAGCCAAGATGAGCCTCATCTCGTGCATGGCCATGTTCTGCCCAAGGCAGTTCCGGGGCCCGAAGCCAAACGGCTGATGAGCGTCCACGGCGTCCCCAGCGTACGTGGGATCCGTCTTGAGCCACCGTTCTGGCACGAAGGTGTCGGCGTGCTTGAAGTTGGCCTCGGAGCGGTATGTCGACCAGTGGTGAACTGACACGCGCGTTTCGGCTGGAATCCACTTGCCGAGGATCTGTTGTCCGCCTTGGAGGACCACTCTTGGACTGCCGATGGGCACTGGCGGGTAGATGCGCAGTCCTTCCTTCAGGCAGGCGTTCAAGTATTTCATCTCGGCGAGACGCTCAAGTGTGAGATGGTCCACAGTGGTGAAGCTGCCCCGAATCTCGTCCAGTAATATCTTCAGCTTGTCGGGGCAGGTGAGCAAGTAGTAGAGGCAGCCGCTCAAGAGTGTAGCTACGGATGTGCGTTTAGTACGTGACTGCTGTCTGATCAATGGAGTTGGTGTCACCTACCCGTCGTCTCTGATCCAGCAAGCATGAAGATCTCAGCATTGGAGTGCATCTCCTCGAGTGTAAGTCCCTTGCCGTCCTTGGCTGACAAGACCAGGTTCCAGACATCAGGCTGATCGGAGCCATCCTTCAGGCGCCGGTTGACGCGGTCCTCTGAGTGTTTGCAGTGAGTGACACGCTGTTCCGTGATGGATTTCGGCTCGAAGCGTGTGAACAGGGCCTTCAGGATGGGGTAGTATTCGATCATGGCGGCGATGGGCAGCATTTTCAGCGACTCGAAGATGGATCTGACCCAAGGGCTGAGTTCATTCTTGGCTAGAAGGTCCAGAGGCTGCCCGAAGCAGAGCTCGGCCATGACGTCGAAAGTTGTAAAGTTGAGCAGTCCGGTCATCTCGACAGGCTTCTTTCCCTCGTCGCCAACCTCGGAGATCTTGTACATGAGCAGATCCACGTATTTCCGGAAGAGAGGCTCTTGCTGCTTCAAGGCACGCTCTGAGAAGGCAGGTGAGAAGAGCCGACGCACGCGAGAATGGTTTTCCGTAGTGGCTGTAAGCATGCTTGGAACGCCTGTCAAGAATCATGGTGTGTGAGTGAGGCAAGCTCATCAGACTCGGAGGCTGGCTTGAGAATCAAGCCCGCTGGGGCTTTGCTTACCGTTGACAGGTTGAACAGAGAACTCGGGTGCCTTCTCCGTCACCTTGGGTCCGTGGATGTCAGTCCAGGCCTCGCCAGCTGCATAGCTGACATCGGTCGGACCGAAGCGAATGACGGGACCATATTGGTCGTGCAGGCTCTTCATCCATCGGATGTCTTCACCTTTGAGCGAGGCGAGCCAGTAGGGAATACGGGTGATTGCGCAGATCTTGGGACCGGGCACGCCGGCCAGCGGATGGAAGGTGACGGCATAGATAGCACTGAAGACAAGATAAATGCCCAGCAGCGCGGCCAAGGCAAGAAGAATGCTCAGCATGGCGGTCGCAGTGCATACAATATGCCTTGCAGAGAGTAGGTAGATGTGATCAAAGGAGTGAAGACGGGCTCATGGTCTGGAGGGGCAGTGATGAGGAATGAAGAAGGGGAAAATGCACCTAACTCTGTAAAACCAATCGATAATAGCAAGCTTCTAACTGGCCAATTGGGAAGGCAATTGGTAAGACCCCTGATGCTGTTCGTTTGTCAGTTGGGTCGTACCGCATGAGCTAGGTAATCTACTGCGACCTCCGGTCTCGGCCAGGGGTCGACTTCAGGCTGGTTTAGTACTAGTTAGTCGTCTCGAAAGCGGATCTAACTTGGATGATGCCTGCTATATTAATCTATGTCGGGGGAAGCGAGTTTTAATAGACCAAACTTTCGTCGTTAGCGCCAACGAGGAGTTGCAATTGAGGCACTTAGAAACTGCTACGGATGGCCGGCCGATGGACGGATGCTACGTAAGAAGAACCCTTCATCAAGGGTCTGTGTAGTTGCAGCGAACCATGTAACTTAACAATCTACTACTAGTCCAGTTACCCAAGACCCGCGACGGCCCCATTTTCCTAGATCCGAAGACAGGGCCCTATTCACACTTTCTCGGGTTGGCCTCTAAGATGGATATATTTCACGGGTAAACATTTTGCAGTGTCCACTACGTGTCCACCTCGAGGCTTGACACGCTTGCTCTATACGGAGTAGGTAGAGGGGCCCAAGTCAACACGTACGACGTTCTATAAATTGCTGAATCTTCGACACGACCATCTGTAACGGCCGCTTTGTCGGAACTGGCAGCACGATGGTAGATCATGCCAGGGGATAAAAGACTAGTTGCCCTTGGCTGCCACTCCATACTAGGTATGATTACGGCATACATACCAGGAGACATGGGAAACGACATCCGCCGGTGTCGGGAAGTCGGACTGAAAAAACTTGCCATCCCATCCCATCATGTCTCTCGTATCTCGCATTCTTCTTAGATGGCCTTCCGAGTAAAGAAACAGTCGACAGCAATTCTCCTGCGCGGAAGATACACGACGCAGCATCCCACGGCCGACTACCACCATGGCCGCCTCCATGACAGGGGAGCAGACCAAGGCTCTTGCCTATGAACTCGGGCCTCTAACCCCCAAAGGCCTAGGACCAGCCGTCGAAAGGGTTGCGATTGCCTTTGGTGTCATCAGCGTCGTCGTTGTGGCACTCCGGGTTTATGTGCGCGCCGGGTTGTCGGGAGCATCGACGAGACTACTGGGTGTCGAGGACTATCTGGCAGTGATAGGGACCGTGAGTGGTTCAACCTGGATTCTAACTAGACATCAGATTGGACTGAAGCTGACAAACGGGGAGAAACCAGATCCCATTCATACCGGCTGTCGTCTTCACCGTCTATGCGGCTCGCTTTGGAGTTGGCTGTCACGACGCCGACATTCCCTCTCCGCTCTATCTGATACGCGCCGTCGAGTATCAGA
Source organism: Fusarium illudens (assembly GCA_013623515.1). NCBI lineage: Eukaryota > Fungi > Ascomycota > Sordariomycetes > Hypocreales > Nectriaceae > Fusarium > Fusarium illudens. The sequence goes on from JABFEX010000247.1 coordinate 26,083, forward strand.
CATACTGGGAGGTGCTATACTTTACCTCGTCGACCATCATCAAGTGCGCCATCGGCTTTGCGTGCATACGGCTGGACCAACGGAAGCGAGTCGTGTTCCCGATATACGTCAACATGTCCGTCATGGTGCTCGTTGCCATCCTCGCTCTGATCTTTGTCTTTGCCAACTGCAGACCGCTGGCAGCAACATGGAATCCGCTACTGTACGTTTCCCGGTCCGAGATATAACTGGCATCAGCATGAGCTTTGCCTGTCTAACACAAACCCCCGTCAGAGGAACGTGCCAGAAACAGATCAGCTTGCAGACTGTGAGCTACATCGTCTCGGCTATTCAGATGGCGACCGACTGGGCATGTGCCATCATTCCCTTCTTCATTGTGGCAAAGCTGCAAATGCCTCGACGCAGCAAGATATCCGTCATTTGCATCCTCGGCCTCGGCATTTTCGCAAGTGTCGCTACCTGCATCCGCATGCCCTACTTGAAGTACTACGACACTGAGAAGTACCCTACCGAGATAGCGTGTAAGTCTCCTACATCCAAGTTCTTCGCTTCGTGCCTGTCCAGATACTTATTCCAATTCCTTGTCTTGCAGATCACCTCGGTGTCATCAGTCTCACCTCCAACATCGAATGCAGCTTGGGAATTATCGGATGCTCCCTGCCTCCTCTCCGGAAACTCTTCAAGTTCTACTACGGTTCTACTTATAGTGGGAACTACAATATCACGGGTGATGTTAGTGTTACGACAGGGCCGCACCGGTCCACACCGAGTTTTGCTATGCAACCCCGTGTCCTTGAATATGCGCTGACAAATATCGGCAGAGTGAGAACGTCCTGGGGAGCTCTGGCCATGGCATCAGACTGGCCTCGCTCAACGACCACAATGGGGTATATCATGCATCAGCCAAACGCGGCCCCGCGGGTACTAGAGACCAGGAAACGGACGACGACGCCTCGAGCCGCAAGGGAATCATGCGCAAGACTGAGGTCTTGGTTCATTAATACAAGCTTCATATCTGTCCTCTCCCTGTTCGAGCATGGAAGGCAGATAGCGAAGTATCAACACCGCTGTTTTCAACAGCGTAAGTATGTAGAGGCAACTTGACTGCACTTAACATACCTGTCTTCCGTCTTTACAAGCATCACTGCATATCATCGGGTCGCCTCAGTCTTCATATAACGTTCTATCATATTCTTGCTATAGCTGGGCTCTATAAACCCCTAACAGCGTTCTCCCACCACGGCTGATACTCATCTCGACACCAAGCCGCAAGCCTCTTGAGAGATGCTATGATAGTAAAAAATCCATGTAACTGCTCTGAAGAACCAAATCCGAGACCCACCCAGATAATCTACCATGCCGTCATGGGATCTGATACGGAAGGGTCGGAGTCGTGGAACTACATGAGCGCAGGTTCGTGGCAGGGAACAGGAAACAAACTGCATACGTGAAGATATCCTAGAGAGTCATGGATAAGAAAAAGAAATGTGAAGCAAGTTGTTGGTTTCACACAGCTCATGACACTAGGAATCCTGGCTGTCATTCGTCAAGTCGATCAAAGGCCTCTTCCCTGCGCTCTCTCCGCTCTCGACACTAGGTTGAGGTATATGTGCCTGGGCCTGAATCTGGCCTTGAACTTGAGTGAACATTGGGTTACCAACCCTCAGGCGGAGGCCGGTAGTTGAACTGAAACCTAGGCATCTGATCAACCGTCTGGGGCTCAGGGGACGACCGTGGCTGAGGAAGAGGGAATTGCGGAGAAAGAAGCAGTTGCCCGCTAGGCCATTTTGATTCATCGCGATTGAAAATGAATGGCTTGGGGGGCGTTTTCTCAGCTGAAGCTCCAGGACCTTGAGGCTTGGGCGGGGTGGCGACACCACGGCTGCCAGGAGAGTCAGCCAACGTCGGGCTAGTGGTTTTGTTTGCCGTGGGTGTGCTTGGGTCTGGACTGCCGAGAACCGATGGCGGCCTATCTGCATGATGACGTTGTTCAGAGTGATCAGGGACTTCGTTTGCCCCTAGTAGACTTTCATGGAGCGACGTAGTCGAATGGGTAGCTGTCGGAGTCAATTGAGGACTGGAATGTGTGCTGTACCCAAATTCACTCCCGGCGTCTGAAGGCTCAACAGCCGTTGGCTGTCTGCTGTTGAAAGCCGCTGTGGCCTGTGACTCCTCGTAGTCGCCATCATTGGGATCATCGTTATCGATCGTCGGGTCCGGGCTCAGAGGGGTTGATTGGCAGCTATCGGCACCTGGACTCCGGCTCCGGCTTGCGTCGATAGGGGTTCTCTCTCGAGGGGCTCTTTCGGAGCTTGGGTTTAGGGCTTGTAGTCTTCTCGTGACGACGCGGTCTACCTCGTCAGCCAGGACTTGGCGCTCCGAAGCGCAAATCTGCTGGACAAGAAGACCCAGGAGCAGCGGCGTGACATTGGCCTGCTTGCTGCACTCCAGCTCGATGTTGGAATGATTGTCCAGAAGACTTTGAACCATGGGCATAACCGTCTGGCAGCGTTCTATCGTCTGCTGGCGGCGAAGGACTTCCGCGTTGGCCGCATCAACACCAACCTGACAATGCACATGCTTCCACTGGTCGATATAGGATGATATCAAGGGCTTGAAAACTCGCATGGCCCAAGTGTGCGTGTTTTCAAGAATCGCCCGGAACTTGATGACGTCTTCGAGGTTGGTCATATCTCCCTCCCAGATAGCCCTCATCACCTAAAGGCTTTTGCGTCAGTCAAAGGAACAAACTATAAACCTTTCGAATGGATTGTTTGACTTACATAACCCTTCTTACACCTTTCCCACCTGATATCCTTCATCCATCGCGAGTGGCAAGGAGCTTGAAAATCTCTGGCAAAGTACATGATCCAGATCTTGACACGCGATCCAATCGTCGTTATGGTTGGAATAGGAGCAACATGTGCATCGTCGGGCAACTTGACAGCGTACCTGGCCGAAATCTCGTTCAGCTTGACCGCGCATGCGCCGCCGTTGGCTACCTGACAACAGACTGTATCCTCTGCTCCCTGGACGTTCTCCTTCTTATGCTCGACAAGAAGCCAAGGAAAGCAGTTGAGGCTGGCTTCCACAGGCGGTTTGTGGAATACTCGAAAGGGGGTCGGCCGAAGGCCAAAATCGTAGAGTTCTTTGAGACCTGACCATGAAAAGGGCTCCGCCAGCGAGTGATCTAGAGCTTCATTCCATTGCCGAGCTTCAGGTTCACTGATCTTGGGGATCCTAGGCTCGGCGTCCAAGTGATAAATGGGCAGGTAAAAGGCGTAGTCTGGCTTGGGACGCTTTACGCTCTTGTATGGGCCATTAGCGGTACCGGGGAGAAAAAGATCCCACACTTCGTTCGTCTCTCTGTCTCGGGAGTTAATGCTGGTGCAGTGAAGTGACTCAGGAGTGCCCATGTACGTACGCTCTAAAGGCATCGTAGTAGTATTTGCAGCGTGAAACCCTTCATGGTGACTGTGAGCTCCAAGCTACCGTAGGGGGCAGAGTATGTTACCTACCTTCGAGAATCCTCCCTTGACACCGACACGCTATGGGCAAGTGGTTCGAAGAAATGACTCAGGAAGAAGGTTTCCCATCTCTTCTCCGAGTAGCCACCTTGATGTATGGTCATGGCTCTGTTGAGAGCCTTGCGCGCTGCTGCAAAAGCCGGGTCTGCGTCCTGGTTTCCTCGCGCATCTATTGTTAGGTAGGAAAAATCGAGCATGGATCTTTGTAGAGCCTCGACGTGTGGTGGATATAATGCAGCCGGGATGCCGCTGCTGCGAATGTCCTCATCGTAGAAGATGGCCTCCTGGGCGAGCTCCCAACGATCCCAAGTCATGTCGGAGGAGTGAGTTTGTGAGCGAATGTAACAATAGGCGAGTGGGAAAAGTCTGTAACAAGCAGGTCGGGGCCTCTCCTCCTCTTGTACTCACTTGGTAGGGTTGCATCTGTTGGTTGTTGGTCCCCGTTTGGGGCCAACTACATAACACCCCGGTCCCAGCCCTGCTTCTTCGCCAATGAAGCGACAGGACGGAGTGTCATGCAGGTGATGGTGTTTGGAAAGCAGTCAGAAATCTTAATCCTCCACACTTGGCTGCCTGCGTCCCCAGTCTTGACTTGCTACCTACTTCAAACTAGGCAGTCATCTTCGTCCCCAAGCCGCCCACCGAAGAACATGCTTTTTGGATTCATGGAGTTGCAGGCTGAGAGTCGGCATTCCAGCATGTTCTCCGAAGCTACTGGGGGGACTTGGCAAGTATTATCGCACGTGGCCAGGCTCTCTGTCGTTCTGACACATATCCTTCTTCTCGTCTTCCCATCGAAGAGTGCCACGGTCACGATCACAGCAGACCGTTCGGGCGTTTTGAACACAGCCCTAATATACACTTATTACTAGTAAGTTGTACCTTGGCGCTTCTTGAGCCCGGTTTGCTGACGTTTCATCCAAGCTGGACTACGATTGTGTTGTGTCATTTCGAGATTCGAGGAGTAGAGACTACGCTCCTCGACGACAGCGATACTCGGTATGCTCAAAAGGCTGCTCAAATATCTAGGATATACACCGTAGAGAACCGAGATGGACTCAATCGACTGGGTCTCACACTACCTATCGGCTCAGTTATCCCATCAAGGGCCGGGCNNTTCTACTGCCTGCAGTAGAAGACTGACACCTAGGTACATTATAAAAGGTATAAAACTGCTCTAACTATCCGTACGAGAGCCATTCCTTTGCTGCTAATAACGACGGGTGTTATGCGCCCCTTTCTCCATCCTTGTTTCGCCGCTGCTTCACGGGGACCGTCGCGTGATTCGTGCGTCTTGTTTTCGGTGGCCGTCCCGGTCCTAGCAATGGCCACATCTCCATCGAAATGTCCATTCCAGGCTCTATCGAAAACTCCCAGACGCTTGGCAGTATTATTTCTCCATCGGGGTTTATCAGATCAAAATGACCCTCCTTCACATGTGGCCCAATCACATCAACCTTGTCAAAGGCAGATATCAGAAGGCCCTCGATGCCCTGAAACGGTCAGCACATGGCAGCTTGTTGAGCTCTGATGTCAAAAGGAATTCTGGATTTACCATCCATGTTTTGGCAAGACGAAACGGAAACGCGAACTTCCGACCAACGGCGTCTTTAAGGCGAATAACTTCTTCCTCTTGCTGCGATCCTTCAGAGGTCTTGGTCTCTTTCGATGATCCCTTGGAGGCTTTGACATCTTTTTGCCATCCCTCAGAGGTCTCGGTCTCTTTATGCTCCGGGCTCGTGATGCTCTCGACTTCCCTCTCCGCCAGCACCGTCCAGTCAGCAAGCAGCTCTTTAACGAGCAACGAGGCTGCGCCGGGGCCATAAAGAGCCACCTTCATTTCCGATGGGCCTCGTGCCACTACGCTGTGGCTTGCGCTGCGTTGGTTGCTCTTGAGAGATTGTTCCCGAGAGCCCTCGTCGATATCTGACGCAGCATCTTCGGATGGTGAGCTCTGGATGTCGGAATCCATTCGTGATTGTGCGTAGGACGAAAATACCAGGTCAAAGAGCCAGTTGGCTGTGTCATCAGACCCTTTCCTGAACACGTGGACCTTGATCTGAGTCCCTGTTTCGTTGTCTTGGTCGGAACGGGCATCATCGTCCGGTTGGCTTGGACCGGTGTCGTTTTGATTCTGGCTTTCCGAGAGATCAACAAGGGACTGATGGGCTGCATAGGTCAAGTTCTCGGCTTGCTGGCGAAGGAGGCGAATGTCCTGTTTCTGGTCCTGTCCGTCGATGCCCACGGGACTTTGCTGCTTTCTCGTGGCGGCGGCAAGGACCAGAATGTTGAGCATGATGTTGATCCCCGTCTTGTGACTCTCGATCCGGGCAAGCTTGTCCTGGACTTCGGATCGCTTCATCCTCCACCTGAAGCTCGTGAAGCCCTGGACTCCATCCATCAGCTCCCGAATCTCACGGTGAATCCTGGAGATTCGTCGCGCTGCGGACTTGATGCGCCGCAGGTATTTGCGGTTGCATAGCTCGGCGCTGTTCCTCAGCACCCGGCTGAGTTCTCCCAGGATGATTGACAAGTCAGTGATGGTGCGTGCGATTTCCCGCATTTCCCTGGAAGCACTCCGGGTTGTTGAAATGAACTCGTAAATGGTCTTTGAGAGTGCAGTGCCCGCGGTTGCGATACCCGCGATGCTAGCGATGATGGAAAGGGGGTCCATGACGGCGAAACAGAGAGCATTAGAGAAGATTTCGAGGCGGGGAAATCAGGTTCCGTCAGACCTTGGGCGAGGCATGCTGCGCCTTTAAACAGATGGTGTCCGGGGGAGCTGGAAGCCCAATGATACGCCCTACAGCTGACCGGCGGGCTGAGCTGCTGCAAGGTTGCCCTGTTGCAGCCATTACGGCGTTTATGCAGCCAACAGATGGAGCAGAAGCGAGCGAACAACTCGCCACTGGTCATCATGCAAGGTATTGGATGTTGGCGGCCGGTAAGTGGCCGGCTAGACAGGCGCGGCATCTACACAGCCACCTTCTCATACCGCCATCTGGGTTGAAAAAGCCACTGTCGTCCCGCAAGGCTCCTTTGGAAAGTCAAGTTCGACAATGAATCTGGGTCAGACTTTATCAGAAACGAACATGATGCACAACGCCAATTCGGGATCTTTGTAGTTGTGGCTAGCCCTACACCTGTGATCAACGAAGCATCGGGGGTTGACTCGTGGTCACCTACTCGACCAAATTGACAATGTTACGATCTTACCAACTTGCGTGGCTATGAAACTCTTTAAAAAGATACATACCCATCCGAGATGACTTTAATAAAAGCTTCCTGATCAATGAGTTAACTGCCAGCACCGTGGTGTATGGTTATATGGGCATGGTATGTCACCTTGAAGATTTGAGGGAGTCAAGACAAAGGAGCAGCTCATGTCCTGTATTACAAATTAGTTATGCCCCGAGGATGGATACTTTGTAAACAGTGGATACTAGATACCCAGTTAACTTAACGAATAGAGTCATAGATAGACAAGATATGATTCATTGACCAGAAGTAGAATCAGACCCACTTGCTCACGCGCCTCTCCCAATCACGATAGTTTAACGAGTTACCAGGTTTATATACATTACTCCATGCGGTCTAGTGAAGAATGATTCATAATGAACACAACTGTTTTGGAAGAGGATCATTTAAATTGAACAGTTGAGAGAGTGAATATATAAGAGTAATTATCTCTTTCGAAAATAGAGACCATTCAAGCCAACAATACCAACCCGGTACATGAGTTACACCAAAAACCCCACCAACAACAACAACGATCAAGTCACGATGCAGCTGAAATCCACCCCCGAGTACGCCGACGTCACGGCCGACTTCAAGCCCCTACCAAAGCACGGCCACCTCTCAGAAAAGATGCCCGAGTTTTCGGCGGCAGAGGATCAGATCAGGGCTGGCAACTCGGCGCTATGGGGCTGCCCTGACTTCCCCTCCATGCGCGCCGCCGCCGGGAATGCCGATGCTCCCATGCCGCCTGGAGGCCCAGATCGCTACCGAGAAGTGGTGACGGAGCTTATTCAGTTTCCTGTTCGAGATGGGACGTTGATTGAGCTCAAGGTTTACAAGTCGCCGAATGTTGTGGAGGATGCTACTCTGATGTATCGCATGCACGGTGGTGGTATGTTTTGACTGCTGAGAATGACTTGATGATGTTGCTAACTTCTACAACCAAGGCATGGTTGTTGGAAGCCACGAAGTAGACGGTGTTGAGAATGTCTATGCTGCTACGAACCCCAACATTGTTGTTGTCAGTGTGGATTACCGATTGTGAGCTTGTGTGGCATTAGAACCAGAAACTATCTGCTGACGCTGCTAGGGCACCGGAACACCCGTTTCCAATCCCATTCCAAGATAGCTACGACGGTCTCGTATGGGTAAGTGCTCGATGGTAAAACTGAGATGAAGATGACGCACGTTGCTAATTGCCCTTCAGTGCAAGGAGAACGCAAAGACCCTCGGTGTCAACCCCGAAAAGATCATCCTGAGCGGAAGCAGCGCGGGAGGTAGCCTTGTAAGTACGCTATCAACCACACCCTAGAATGTGCACTAACATCCTTTTTTAGGCTGCAACTGTTGCAATTCAAGCCAGAGATGATGGGCTGACCGGAATCATTGCTCAAGTCCTGAACTTTCCTCTGACCTGCCATCCCAAACTCTTCCCTAGGGACAAGTACGAGTTTGGCAGTTACATCCAGAACAGCGATAACGCGGTGCTCAGCTCCGTTATATATGAGCTTACCCTCGACGCGCACATTCCCAACCCCGAGCCTGACTGGAGGCATTCGCCTCTTCTGGCAAAGTCGCATGCAGGCCTTCCCCCAGCACGTGAGTTTTAACTTGGCTATTGACTCGTAGAGTCCCGACTGATAGTCTCTAGTTATTCAATGTGCCGGCGTTGACATTCTTCGCGATGGCGCCTTTGCCTATGCTGAAGCCTTGGAGGCTGACGGAGTCGAGGTTGAGCTGCATGCCTACGCTGGCGTACCTCATTGCTTTCCTGTCATTCTCACCCAGATCCCTCAAGTTGCTACTTTTTACAACAGATACAGCAAGTTTCTAGAGAAGCACACCAAGTGAGGATGTATTATGCGGTCGAGGGATGATTGCTTCTCGGAAGGACGGGATCATGTCAAAAGGGCGGCCCTAGTTGAGCCCGTTGGCGATGGAATCTAGGTAACTAGGTAATTTAAGGAAGGTTGCAATACAACGCTATATGCCCCTAATTAATCATCAGGGGCCATCTCTAAGAAGCTGGTTGATTGTGAAAAGTATAAAGCACTATTGAACCGAAGCTATTAT
>JABFEX010000249.1:0-10033 GCA_013623515.1 Fusarium illudens
AACTGCGCCGATAGATAGAATATAGGGACCGGCACCCTCTCCCTTCAGAGCTCTCTCCTCTTCTCCACGCAACACGATCATCTACGTTCGATTCTTGCGCCCCCAAGTCCGTCATCCTCAAGCACGTAAACCCATATTTTGAAACCGCAGGTCCAGAATGGGCCAATAAAGCGTCAGGTAAGACTCCTTTAAGTGATACGATATTTGGGTCACACATGTCCAGGAAATTGAAGCCATCTTCCTCGAACTCTTCTCCAGCCGGGGCGCACTCTCCTCTCTTCGGCAAGCACCATATTGGAAATCTCCCCAATGTCTACACCATCAAGAAGGCAAGGAATCGGACCTCGGGCTCACATCCTCCGACCAAGAAGCCTCAATCCTGGTGCTCAGCAACCTGGGCAACCTTGTCAACATCTTTGACTTTCCCAGGCAATAATCCCACTGACCCTGGGATGAAGTGCACCCCAAAGATCGAAAGACTAGCCTACGACCCCGGAACCACGTTCGCAGCGATACACAGCCCCGAGACAGTCGCCCAAGTCCAAACCTCGAATCCAAGAAGCCGCCAAACTCACGCACTCGCTTACACGAGACATTGTGCGCACCGCCGCCGTCGAACCTCTCCGAACCCGTCTCGGTGGCATTCTCAACGCCGACAAGCTCTTTTCTCGTATCGAGGAAGGCTTCCGCGCCAAGAAGGCAGCGCACCCTTGGCCCCTGACCATGGGTGACTTCACCCAGGGTTCCATCCTCATGCGCGATCCCAGCGAGCCCGACGACTGGACCCCCACGCTGGTGGACTGGGAGTTTGGCCAGCTCAACGGCTGTGGCGTGGGCGGCGATCTGGTGCAGTTCCTTGCACACCTCCACTGTGAGCTGCTCTCCCACCCTCGCCTTCGGCCATTCAGCCCGCCGTCTCGGCCTTTTCGTCACAGTTCTACGCGGGGTATACCTCGCGTGCAAGGTTGCGATTGAGGAGGCACGGGGATGATGAGATGCTGCGGCTAATGAGGGGGGCGTTTATCCCGCATAGGCAGGAGATGGTGAATTAGGCAAGGGAGTCCCATGAGGGTTGATGAGATTTTGAGGGTTGGGGTATAGTATCTTGAGGGGGCTGGGGACAATGTGGAGGAGTTTCTGGAGACCAGCTGGAAATAATTAGAAAAGGAGGATGGGAGGATGCTTCAATCACTGTTTGAGATATCAGGATGCGAAAGAGAGGATTGGAGGCCCAAGTGACACCAGGCCATGAGGGTATCTCGGTTCATTACTACTATCTACCAACAAGTGACAATGAATGCAAGACTATATCCAACCGGGGACTGTATCTGATCTCTCCCCCGGCCCCCCCGGCATATCCTAAAATAGGGCAGGGTCCCTACTGGCCCCCAGAACACCTTCAAATCTCCAAGTCCAAAGCCCAATGGCCGGATATCATGTAACCCAAAAGCACGTACTCCAAAAAACTCCGTCAAATTATCTAAACCCTCCACCCCCCTTTTATATGTATATGTGCATCTATCATGTCGCGTCAATTCTGGCTTTAGCAGACGCCCGAAAGAATCGAGGCCGAATCTGAAACGGGCTGTCTGTGCCAGTCAAGCAGCCCGTCGGGTCGGACCAGGAAGGCCGCCACCTCTTCGACCAGCTCCCATTCGCCAGTGGCTGGGTTCTTCTGAGCTGATCGGAAGATGATGTTGGTTCCCAGGTCCTCAAACACAAGTTCTCGTCTCCTAAGTCGCAGCCACTGATCGTGCTCGTTGCCTTCCATCGAGTTCATCATCTCGACCTCACGGTTCTTGACTGCAATCGCACGGAAGACTCGGCTGTCGCGCAAGGCGTTCCGGATAGGATATTGGCCCAGAATGCGGATCGCTTCATCTCGAACGGACTCATCCCGACACCCGAACGACGAGACAAAGAGCGGCCAGGTCCAGCCCGAATCCATTGCGAAGCCACAGTTGGGTCGGCAAGAGATTAACATTTCGGCCAACGTGTTGATCTCCCGGTAGTACGGTGTAAGCTCACGAGCCTTGTCAATGCCGGTATACCGCGGCATAGCGGTGTATATGTAGAGGATCAAGAACTCGATGCGCAGGTTGATGGCCAGCAAATATGGCTGCAAACCGTTTTGCCGGTTGTTGGACGCAGACTGGAGCAGGGGATCAAATGACTGAGACCACCTCTGCAGCCAATACCTCGATTCATCAACAAACTTGGAGATCCTGGGATTTTGCGTCACGCTTGCCAACTTCATCTCGAGCTCCCCCATATCCTTAACCTTGGAGAGGCCAAGCTGAGCCGTTGTCGCGCTCAGCATGGGGACGTGCCCAACCATTTGCCTCTGGAGTAGACTCCAATAGTCGCGAGCTTCATCAAAGCTGCTGAATGACGGGGACATATCCTCAATATTTGTGATGCTCGTAATTCGGGGTTTAAAATAGGGAGAGTACTTGGTAAAGGGGGCAATCCCCGGTGGTCTCTGTGGCGGGCCCTGAGGCGCCCGCGGAGGCGTCTGCTGATCTGACAAACTCCATGGGCTTCCTTGACTTTGGGGACTGAGAAGACCTGTCGGTATTTGTTGGATCGGGGTAGTACTCGCCCATGGCGAACCCGGCTGACTGGACGGGCTCGAGGCAGACATCGGTCCACCGGGGCTGGAGCTTTGACTTGCGAAAGGATCACTGGAGACGGGTGCAGGTTGTTTAGGAGGGAAGAAGAACTTCCTATATGACCCCAAAAACGAACGTGACTGCAATTCTAGAGGCTTGTAGCAGTCCAGGATCTCCTGCACCATCGCAGGTGGCGCGGGAGCAATGCTGACCAGGTCGGGCGCCTTGTCAGAGCAAGCAGAAAGCTCATTGAGCATGCTGAAGCCATGCGTCACATGCTTGAGGGCAGCCGGCATGTTTCCCCGTTGTGTCTCGAAGCAGATAAAAAGGAGTGACGACAACATGGCTGTTCGGAGGCCTTCTTTCGATGGCCTGGCCTTGGACTGGAGGCGGAGGGCCTCGCAGTAGTAGATTATCGCGTTGAGGTAGTGTTTGTTATCGCTCATGAGGTCGGTATTGGGTGATGAAGCCTCAAACTCGACATTGGAGGCCTTGCGCAGCGCCCCGACGGCCATGGCGGCATATCTCAATGTGGGCTCTTGTAATGTAAGTTGAGGCATTGTAGTCGTCCATAATCGCGAATTCCCAAGGCCGCCGCTCAGGAAGTTGACGGTGAGGGTGGACCATTCGTCAAAGTAGGCGCGCTGGTCACTGTTGGCGAAGCAGACGGTGTTGACAGCGGGTTCCTCGAGGATCGGCGGCGTCCTTGCCCCGATGACGACGGCGGTGGAGCCGGTGCTGACCTTTATCTCTGACGTTGAAATGCTCTTGGAAGAGGAGCTGAAAGAAGTACTAGAGCTGAGCGTGGAACTAGAGTTGATGGTGGAACTGGAGCGGGAGGTGGCGGCTGTCGTCGGACGTGATGATTGAGCTTCGGAGGGAGCGGATGTGGTGGTGGGAGAGGTTGAAGATGAGGGAGCGGTAGGATTCTCCGTGTAACCGTCACAATAGCCGCGCCATTTCATGCAATTGAGGCACGATGGCTTGGTCTCGTCACACTTGACGTGCCGCTTCCTGTGACCCAAGTGTTAGCGTTGTTCCTGATGATCTGGGAGATGGCACTGGAGCCAGCATCTGGCGATATATGCAGGGGCTTGATTATACATACTTGCCTACAAACTGTCAGTAACGCGTTCAACATCAATAAGGATAGCTGCACAAATACTCACAGGTGCTGCATCCCGTGCGCGCCCTGGTAGAGCTGCGCCGGGTATGCCGGGTACGGGTCTCAAGGGCGAAGCGATGAGTACCGCCTCTCGCTGCAGCAGCATGCGCAGACCTCCCTGTTGCGGTTGACGGCCTGTAAACGACAAACGCGCTCAGTCAGCTTTCAAATTCTTACGCGACGGCGAGACAAGGATTTGGAGGAGCTCACCCAACGGAGGTTGCGGCACGAACGGTGTTGATGGGAAGCGAGAACTGTATCTCCATGTTTGTGGTAGCTTAGAGGATCCACCGTTACAACCAGCAAAGGAGCAATTCGATGCTTATCGGCAGTCAACTCGATCCGAGTCGAGTTGTTGGAGCCTCAGTCCAGCCCAGCTGAAGGATCAATGCAAGAAGGAGCTGAATGAAGCTGTCCAAGGCAGAAGGCCAAGGACCCCAGCCAACAACGCGGACGGGGACAGCTCGGCACTCGGAATCAGGTACGTACACTGGCTGGCACTGCACCTTCCTTCAATGGACCGCGGACGTTTGTGAAGGCGGGATCTCGCAGCGGCGCCTTGCCAGGGAGAAACGATGTGAAGAAGCGTGCATCTGCCGTTTGCAAAAAAGGTGAATCCCGATATCGATGTGTATTTTTAGGAAGACAAACGAAGAAGAAGAAAAAAACGGGTTTGCCGAAAGTGTCAATGCCTTCTGCCGTGACCAAGTAATAAGCCAAGACTCTCTCCCTCTCCACTCGGTATCCCAAATGGGGATTGGGCAGACAAGATCCGGTAGTGGTGGGCGCAACGAAGGTTGTCGCAGGGCGTTGACGGCAGGAGGTTTAAACGGGAAGGGGCAAGAGGGTGGTATGGCCGGTTCGGTTAGAGCAAGGGGAGCAAAAACTCAAAACCGGGAGAGGCGGCGCTGAAAGAGTTGATGTACTGTACGGAGTAGACGGGGATGGATGGATGGCTTGGAAATAATGGATGGACAGGCGAGCGATATGTATGGACGAACCAGGTGGGTTTAGCTTGGCTTGGAATGGTGAAAAGCGTGAAAGGCGAGTGGGTTGAGGCCAGGGACCTGGTCACGGGATCGGGAGATTGATTGGAGAATGAGGAGCCCTCTAGCCTTTTGGTCTGGCCCTCGCCTCTGGGAGAAGCGGCCGGTTGTTTGTTGTTTGGAGATGGAGGGAGGGAAGGAAGGCATCCATGGGAAATGCAATGCAAGTGACCAGGGGAAGCGAACGATGGGGGTCCTCCCCTCGGGTCCTGTCCTGGGTCCTTGGCCTTGGGTCTTGGTCCGCCACGGAGCGGAGTGGGTAAGGAGGAATAAGGTGAGTCTGAACCGCACATGCCTACGGAGTAGATTATCGAGACGTAACATGGAAACCGGTCACTTAATTCTGCATGGCATCATTGAATCCTCCGTGCCATGTGCGTCACAGAACAAGATGAAGATGTGCGCCGGCGCGTGGCTGTGGATCCGCCGGTCAAGAGTACATGACGCCCCTAACAAAAATGGCAGCAAGAGCATGTACCTCAAATGAGAGTACCAGGCAGGGGTCTGGGGCTGAAGGGTGCCAGCCGAGTGGAGGCCGCCGGATCCGAAGTCGAGATGAAAAAATTAAGGTACAAGACCATTTTCAAGGTTAACCTGAGTACAACGTTAAGACAAGGTAAGGCAGATCAGAGTCGGTCACGGAGCGAAAAGGATCAAGGATGCAGAGAGCGGAATCAAGACGGAACGCTCTCGACCTCCCACGGCCCCCCTGGCATCCCGTCCAGACCTGGCCTCGAGGGATCCATGCCGTGAGAATGGAGACCTTCTCTCGCGAGTTCCAGATCATGGTGGGAGGACACTTGGGTAATGGAAAAAGAACCACCAGTCTCGACTAGCCCCGTCATTTCAGACGTTGAAGCTTCACGAGATCCGTCCCATAATTCCCTCCAAAGCCGATCAGTGTCCCTACTTCTCGCATCAAGAGACCAACATCAGTCGATGTCCCTCCCCAAAAGCGGCCAGGCACATCAAGACACACTAGGACGCCGGGGTTCATCCCACGCCGTCAAAGCGTCGAGTAAAGCCACATTGGAAGACTTGGACGACTCAAGACAGCCAAGAGGGGAATCAGTCCCCGAGTACCAGACCAGTCCCGCCGTTCCCGCCTCGATGTTGGACACCCTTGGCCGGAAAATCGAAAGAGTCCGCGGCCTTTTGCCTCCAGCTTTCTCGTATCGAGGCGTGCCATGTAGGCCCTGGCAGGTCCTGATTGATAATGGTTGATTATCTCTAGCTCCGCATTCGCCCAATCCCGTCCCGGCGAGGCCACCTATTTGCGGCGGTTGCTCCGAGATCCAGAGCCAGTAGCTGAAATAAGCTCAGACATTCATTGACGATGAGGTTGTTGCTTGATCAAGTCGGCCAACAGCATGGGGGTTTTGCGCCCTACAGGCACAGGAAACTTGAGCCTGTCGAATATTCCGCGACAATCCCGCTAAAGCTTGCCTTACATAATCCAAGATTCTGCCTTCTTCCTGAGCCTCGTATTCTTAGTCCTTGACCTTCATAGTATCACCAATATCAATCAAGGTCGGCCACGCCCTGATTATCTCCGCCAAATCGCGTTTAAAACCCAGGCCGATCGTCGTTTTTGGCTGCCATCAGGGGACCCATCGCCAAACCACCACCAATCGAACCCGAGCGGTACCCCCGCGGTGGAGAAGGGGCCCTGGATTGATCATTGCCAGGGGCCACGGGACCGCGCCGAAACAAGGCTGCTGCTGATTCTAGCTTCTGGCCTACTCCGTCGGCTTGAAGATGGAGGTTCGGCTTTGCTGGCGATGATGGAAACATTCGGCTTCATGTGTCGAGCAGCGTTGGAGACCAGGCTTCGTCTGGTCTCGCGGGCTGGCCTCGCCCTCGACTTTGTCCTACCATCCTCACCGATCCGGCAGCTCGCTATTGCTGTCTTGATATTGCCTCACTGACAATATTCGCTTCATTTCACCTCATGCAACCTCGCCTGCGTGTTGGCCGCATCAACAACACCACCGCCGGTACTGCACCATGCCTCGAAGCACCATCCCGCGCCTCAAGGGTCCCCATCACCAATAACGGCGACGCCCTGCTGGGATCGCAGTGAACATCCCGCTCTCGATGCACCCATTACAAGCCAACGGCTCCAACAGTGGTGTCAGATCACCAGCTCTCAGCAACCCCTCCACAGGGACAGGCCTATGAACAGGGCTGAAGGGGCCCCAGCTTGGGGAACTTTACTCCCACCCTCGCGCCACATGGCCCATGGGGCCCAACCAGCCTGATGATCGTCGCATCTCGTCGGCCGTTGTTCCTTTTTGCCAGTACACGCTCGTTCCAAGGCAATACACAAGCGAAAGGGAACCTTTTTTAGGTGCCATGCCATGCGATGGACCGGCGCGAAGCTCGGTGTGCGACGGTTGAACGCCAAGACTGGGGCCCTCCTCGCCGCGATCGGCTCTTCCCAAGGCGACCTCAGCCCTCATGGATCCGAACTCGGTTGCGAGATGTGGTGTCGTCTGTCGTCGCAGCGAGTGCTTGGACGCTGTCAAACTCTGCATGGCGTTTAATTTTCCGGGAACCGGCGGGCACTCTCGACAACCCACAGGACCCTGACCCTGTGTTACCAGCAAGACGTGGACGAAGAGTTCAAGCACTGACAAGCTGGATTCTTGGGACCTCTCTTTGGTTCATGTGGCTCTCTCCAAGTGGGAATTGCCTGCCGCCGGGGCCTTGGCATTGGGACCGTCCAAGCGGACAACCGGCCAGACTCGGCCTCCGAGCACATATTCCCGAAAGGGTAAAGAGGCACACGATCAGCTTCTTCTGCCAGCTTCTCCAGTCCCGTTTCATACGCGGGTTATCCTGTTCCGCGGACCCGTCCCACCCGGAGTCGTTGAAGTTGGGACGTCAACGGCTGCGCTAGCCGCTGGCTTCATGCAAGATGCCAAGTTGCAGTGCCGTGCTGTGCCCTACGAGATGAGCTGAAACGCCCAGACACCAATGGCTGTCTCATCTGGATGATCTGGGGTGTGAGTCCATCTACCACGCGCGTTTAGCAAGTGCTCTACGTGTAACGCGGCAGAAGATTACTCCGAGGCGAGGAAGTTTGTGAGTTCATCTGCCATGTGCGGTGTTCATGCAGAGGCATTAGGCTACATCATCCTCACGATGACCTGTCATTTGATCTAATGGCTCGTGTGGCCATGATGTCACAGACGTCTTGGTGCTCTCTGCTTCAATGCCCCCCATGATCTGAGTATATCCCATGCTCACTGGAAGAACCCCCCCCACTGCTTCAAAGCTAGCCAGCAGGACTTTTGGTGATATTGTCATTCAACATTTACACATTATGCCATTCCTGGCTAATAGTACAAGTTCAATCTCTTATGTCTTGCTACGGAATTCGCCCAAAGCGGGAGTTGCGGAGTCGGGGTTCATAGACATAGCGGAGGTTCTTGATAAAGAAGCTTGCTTCCAACCCATTGCCTCGGACTGGAGAAATTGGACACAATAGATGGGCTTTGCCAAGTCCTCTGGGCAGCCATGTAGTCCATCCCTTCCACCGTAATAACAATAAGCTCCTGCAACACTTGCTCAAGCCTCGTCGATCCGAGATGAACCCGCAGCCACAAGCCGTGACCGCGGCCAGTTTCATCGATAGAACGGGGTTAAATTCAGAGAGCAAGATATTAAAGTAATATATGCTTAAATGATCTTCAGAACCTATGACTTGACGCCATCAAACCACCGAGTGATGTCGTCTATCTATCGGCTCAGTTATCCCATCAAGGGCCGGGCTTCAACTATAACAAAGAACACAATATCAACGCTTCATAGCATCATATCCCAATCTCAATTATAGTAATTGGAATTTAAAGACGAGATACAGACGTGGTCATCCAAGGTTACAAGTGCGTATAATATTACAATAGGAACACCTATCCAAGTTGCCTCTTTGCTTCTCTCAGCGCGCCATCCAGCAACAATCCTTCTTCACCTGTCATTTACGTATGCCTATGCCATACAGACATGAACTGACCCATCATTCAACCCGCCCTAGACCGTATTAGGCTGCCCATTGGCGACAAGATTTCGCGACTCCGCTCCCCTGTCCGCTCGGAAGCCAAACATGGACGTCCAGGGACTCCAAGCATCGGGAAGCCGGGAGCCACCAAAGAGCCAGTAAAGTAACATGGGCTTGGAGGACTGGGTTGGCTGGGGCTCTTCAGGCTGTTGTTGTCATCAGTTGACTTGTTTCCATCAATGGTCAGAATCTGGATCTCTCAGTTGTCAACTCACTCGGTAGCCATCGTCTCCTCGAAGGTGGTATATGATTCTCCAGCGCCTCCCAAATCGATAGACGCGCTCAAGTTCCTCGTCATAGGTGTGGTCTTTTCTGATCTCGCATTGGACATCAGCCCAGCGCATGAAATTCCATCTGCTGCCTTGCGAGATCGGACCGTTCAGTTCCAGCGGCGGGCATGCTTGGCTTGTTGGAAGTTCGTCGTCTTCCGGGCCTGCCGCCACCGCTGCTTTTTTGTAGCGTCGAGAAGCTGCACCGAAAAAGAGGAAATAATAGATAGTGCCAGTGAGCAGTACCACAGACAGAATGACAGGAAACGCCCAACCCTTGACGGCATTGTCGCTGCCATCAGCTGCGTTGTACTCGATGGCTGTGACAACAAGGACCGCCGCGTTGACAATGACATATACTGGGATGACCGCATACAGCACCCACCTAAAGACGCGGACGGCGTATTTTCTGGAACGGCGGGTGGACGCCTTGGGGTTAGGCCAGAGCGCTTCTTCGCGAGACTTGAGCCAGTAGAAGGCGGCGCCGAGGAAGGCTAAGTAAGATGTGAATAGCTGCCCCATGTGCATGAGCGGTCTGTTGATAGGAAACATACCCAAGACGGCGCATTGGATGTAAGTCTGAATGTTGCCTGGCAGCGCAACTGCCTCTGGCAGGGGGTCGACATCAATTATAGCCACGAGGCACTGTGTTCAAAGATGTTATGTTGCCAACGAGAGTTTGGCAATTCGCCGAGATGTTATATTCTAGCTGCCTAGCCCACGTTCCCTCGCCATACCTCCTCAGCCACGACCGAAACCTTCCTCCCTCTGGGAAGGGAGAGGGTACTAGTCCCTATATTTAGCGGCGGTAGCATCGTTTAAGCCCGACTAACTAATTATTATTCTTAACATTATATTGAGAAATTATAGTCTTATTA
>JABFEX010000250.1:0-10983 GCA_013623515.1 Fusarium illudens
TAAAGTCTTATATGAATTAATAGTATTATATCTAATATAAATCACTGTCACTTTAATCCCAGCTCTATGGTGGGAAAGACATTCTCTTGCAATGAGAGGAACTAGACCATCACCCAGAAAGAGGCAGATGTTATACGTAAAATCCACGCAGGAGTGGTAACTAATACTGGGCGAAAGCTCTGGTTTGGCTACGAATACGGCACCACATTCTCGATTGTCAACACAACCACGGTGCCCAATGGCACCATCGTTGGAGGCCCCAACTCCATCTCATTAACGTGGATTCCATTCTTCCTCTAAGGCAACACTTCTTTCAACGTCATGGACCTCACGGCTGACGACATTGTCGAGCTCTTTGCCCAAAGCAGTATACAGTGGGGAGGCTCCATGGGAACTGACATCGCTGACATCTCTGCCTTCCGTGACGCGGGAGGCAAGCTTCTGACCTGGCATGGCTTGGCGGATGAGAATGTGCCGCCCAACGGCACCACCTTGTACCGCACCCAGGTTGAGGATATAATGGGCGGCAATGAACTGGTCAATGAATGGTACCGCATCTTCCTTGCACCCGGCGTGGGCCACTGCTCGAGCCGAAACGACTACGGACCGGCACCGGTTGACTCTTTTGCTACACTCGTCGATTGGGTCGAGAATGGCATCGTCCCAGAGACCCTCCCTGCTGCGTATAAGGATGCCAACGGGACCGAATGAACCAAGAACCTTTGTCCTTTCCCCAAGGTAGCCAGGTACGACGGCAAGGGTGATCCAACTATCGCTAGTAGCTATAGCTGTGCTGATTCTTATATGGATGACTGAGAAGTGAGTGGAAAGATGATAGTTGAAGGATAAGCATGCCTCTTGTGCTGGTCGAAGCTTCGACCTACTTCCTCAATACTACGACGTGTCTAAATTCAGTCCTCGGCCGAAATTATTGATCCAAGAAGAGCTTGCGCACCAGTAGGAAGTCAAAGGGATCTCGTTCCCTGAGTGAGCTGTGAAGACATAATAGACAGAGAATTCGCCCAAGCCGTCTCCCGTCCCTGACTTTCGCGCGGTCGAAACAACACGGACGGGGCTTTTGAAGGTTTGTGAGGTGGTTTCACGTACCTGCCTTGCGGGAATCAGCTCAGTAAATGCAGCCATGAGCGTGTAGGGCGCCAACGCATGTCCCCATGTTCAAGTGCGGCTCGGTGACGAGTACGCGATGTAGCTGAGGCTGTGATTCCCCTTCGCTCATTGTTCTCAATTGTTCATAGACTCTAATTATCCCATCGTCCAGGTCTATCGTCTTGAAATCTCCATATTGCACTTAACTGTACATGTCTCTGTCAATTTGCTTCACCTGTGGATACTCTACAGATCCCTCCCAGTTCTCTACAGAGTATATCTAAACCCCTCCCTACCCTCACACAGTCCCTCACCCTTGTCGGCTCGCTGGTTCTGCCTTCGAAGGAGGACCATGGTAACAATGGCAGTTACCACAGCTGCAATATTAATCACCATGACTGCGATAATGCCAGGGAGATAATTGGGTGCATCTTGCTGGCCTGCTCCAGAGTTAGCACCGTCATTCGGATAGTGTCAACTGGTCTAGGAACTTACGGAAAACCATGCTTGAGTAGATTCCACCAACGCCACTCATGCTAATGAGGATGGCGGTTGAGATTGCTCGTCGAGAATCACCCACGATATTGTTGGCCTGCCATGCCAGCGCCGTCACGACTAGGCCGTTGGCTCCAGCAACACCCAGAAAGGTACCAATGTATCTGGGGGTAGGTGAATCGAGGTATCCAGTCATGCAAAGCCCGATTATCCCAATCAAGCCCTGGAACACTACGAATGGACCTCGTAGTTTCATCTTGTCGGCAAGCCATGAAATAGTCATGGCCTCGACGACCGAAAAGAGTGACGGGGGCGTGCTGAGAATGAAGGACATCTCCAGAGAGTAACCAAGACCGCCTCGGAGGATGAGTGGCAGGAAAAAGAGGAAGGCGTATACGCCGACCGCGCCGGCTGAGTACATGAGAGAAAACGCCCATGGCTTCCAGTCAGCAGCTGTCTTGATAACCGCCTTGACGGTGACTGTTTCGCGCTCCTCATGCCCGCCACGGTCAGCTGCGAGTCTGGCCTTGACAAAGGCTCTTTCTTCGGTCGTGAGGAACGTGTTGGTAGACGAGTCGGGGAAATCGACGATGATGAACCACGAGCCGATGCCGGCCAAGACTGTAATGGCACCTTCGATGATGAAAATCCATCGCCATCTGTGCATGCGAGGGTTAGTTATCTACTGTAACTAGGCCAATACCACTTACCCTTTGTAGGAGTGGTGCTTCGAGATCTGAATGAGACCGTAGGCAAGGATGTTTGCAAAGGCAGACAATGCAGATGCCGTCAAGAAGAAGCCCGCCATTCGTTTCTGTACCTCGTACCGTCTGTACCACGATGAGACCAGGTAGACACACCCTGCGGGGCATTAGCAATCACCTCGATTTCCATCTCAAGCAACCTACCTGGAAAGAAGCCCGCCTCAAAGATACCAAGGAGCGATCTCAGTACCGCAAAGCCCTGCCAGGTATGAAGGAATCCAATTCCAAGGGAGACGACTCCCCAGGCGGCGGCGAGAAACGCAAGCCAGTTGGCGGCTCCGAGTTTGTGAATGAAGGCGTTGCTGGGGATCTCAAAGATGATGTAACCAATAAAGAAAACCATTAAAGAGATCGAAGCGCGACTGCCCTGATCAAGACCGAGGTCTTCATCCATGCCTGAAATGCGAGCAACAGCAACATTGGATCGGTCGACGAGGGCGATGGTGTAGAGGCAGCCCAGGATAGGCAGAAGTCGCACGTCAATCTTGCGCAGAACCCTCTTCTCGAACTTGGCGTCGTCTTGTATATGACCTCCAGTCTCGGCTTGGTCGATTTCCTCTTTGGACATGTCGATGTTGTCGTGGTGGGAAACGGAATGTTTGTCGTCCATGGCTCCTGGCTATCCAGACTGTCACGGCTGGGATAGGGGCACAATAGTGTAGGGTCGGTTTTGCCGGATGGGTTGAGGTGGTTCAGAAGAGTCGTTGGCAAGATTTAAATAAATACATGCGCGCTCAAAAGAGAGTACGACAAGAGAAGGCCATTCATGGCCTCCTTGTCATACAGAACTGTACCCCTGACTTTCCTCCCTGGTGTTACTGTTCGCCGTTCATCGGGAGACCATCCGTTCATCCATCGGCTATGGAATGATCGGTTATGGTCGCTTGTCATTTGACGTGAGCCGCTCGTGAGGGGTAAAACTGGCTGACTGACTTGACCCAAGCCAATCAGAGATCAATGATAAGAGTCGCTTGATAAGAGACTTGCATCACGGCGGAATTTCTGAGCACTCAAAGTACCCATTGCTCTCCGCGTCCAATTTCCATTCTAGGCATAGATCGCAGCACCCGGAATGTGACCAATCGGTGTCTTCGAGTCCCCCGACCCCCGGGCTTGGCCAGCCTCTCCACCCCTGTTTTGCGGGGCCCCGGATTTTGCCCCATGGGCCGATCTCGCTCATCTTTGCGCTGCACGCACTGCACAGATGCTTGTTGCTCTGGCATGACTTTCTGTGGCCCTCATTGTTGCTCTGCTGCCATCAATTGTCTCTTGTGGAGATATGGAGCCTCTCAGCCAACGTTCGCCAGGCTCAAAACACGCACCGACCGTGGTAAGAAGAAGGGGGACAGCCTGCGAGCGGTGCAATCGGCGCAGAACCAGATGCGACGGATGGACCAACGGGGTTCCTTGCTCAGGGTGTAGGAAGAGCAACAATCACACCCGATGCGTGCTTATTCAGTCAAAACGTCGAAGGTCTGGTCTCCACGCGTTAAGCTTAATGGTGTTGTCTTCTAACTTGCCGAGTACTCCAGAGGCCCGGATGGACGGTATACCTTTCGCAATGTTGATGAATCGTATCAAAGTTCCGAAGTTCCCAATGCTGAACCGCTACCGCCTATAACGAGTACCCCATCACCTGCACGAGATGTTGCGAGTTGTGATGGCATGGCTGCCGGTCCAGGTCCTGCAGATCGAATCGAGGGAAACGGTCACTTCGATTCGGAATTCCCGTCTGAAGTTACCACCCCTGACGCAAGAGCCAGAGTACCTAGTACAAACAATGCCATATCACCATCTACTGTTCAACCAAGCTTTGTCGGCGAAAGCTGGTACGCGTCCTACTTTATGAGGGGGTTCGCTCCCGGCTGCACTAGCTTCCATCGCCCAATCGATGACTGCAACCAGACGGTTCAGAACGTATCCCGCGATGCCCCCAAGCAAAACGGCCCCAGAAGAATGCCGCCACCGCGAGAACGAACCGAGCTGTCAGATCTGCCGCGGCCAGACTTGATGGACCGGCTCATCCAGGCATACTTTGGCCGATTTCACACCTTTTGCCCGATTCTTGGAAAGGAATCTTTTGCCGTGTCACTCCATGATGGGACCGTATCCGGAACACTCTTGCGCTGCGTGCTATTCGTCGGATCTCTGCATTGCGACCTGCAGACTCTACATGTCATGGGCTACAGCACGAGATCGGATGCCAACACCGATCTCTTCACCAAGGCCAGCGCGTCATTCGACGTGGACATGGAATCTGACAGGATAAGCATGGTCTTGTCATCATATCTGCTTCACTACTGGTTCGGCAACCCAACCTCGTACCGTGATTCGCATTGGTGGCTTGCAGCTGCCATCAGGTCGGCTCAGTGCCTGGGTTATCACAGGAGCACCAAGGATAGCCAAATGCCACCCCAGGAAAGGTTGCGATGGAAACGCATCTGGTGGTGCCTCTATGTAAGCCAAGAATTCCCTTCCCGTCAGGCCCTGGCTAATAGGCAAGATTCGCGATCGGCAGACTTCCCTCTCTACTGGAAGCCCCATGGTGATTAATGACCTTGATCACGATGTCGAAGAGTTGGTGATGGACGAACTGTCTGATGAAACCCCAGAGACAGCACGATATATAATGTCGCAAATGGCGCTCAATAAGACTGGTACGAGACCCTTTGGCCAGCTGATGGGGGCATGATGCTAATGTAGTAGCGGCGCGACTGTATTTTCTGCACTGTTCTCCGTCACGACTCCCTTTGAGCAAGGAGTCTTCTGTGCGTCAGACTGCCATGCAAGATATTCAAATGACTCTCCAGTCATGGTACACGACCTCTGAAGGTATCAATAGTTCCAAAAAGGACCACCATTTAACACTAACCTTGAAAATCTGCTACAAGTGAGTGTCCCCCTTGCCTCGTCTTGGTCACTCTCACTCACACAGCCAGTTATTACTTGATCAACCTTCTCCAGCGCTTACAAAGGCAGTGCAACCGGAGCAGCGACACTACAACCATCATCGATGCTGCACTTCACGTCTTTGGTCTAGTCGAAGACTCACTTCTTTACTGGACTCCGGAGCAGTTTCCCATGATCTAGTTAGTCATCCATTCCTTCGTCTGGCGTTGTCTGGCCGCGCTAACTGGCGTGAAAAGCGTGTCCGCTCTGTTCTCTGCCATGATAGCGGTCGCGGCTGACGGTAGCATGTCGCCTCCCAGAAGTGACCAGCTCCTCTGCAAGATTCGCCCAGGTCTACTAGCACTCAAGCAGTTTGAGTCGGTCTACAGCCTGGCTCGATGGATTCGGAACTTCTTCATGGACATCCTGAATCGCTCCGAGTCTCACATCAGTGATAAGACTGCACGTACCCAGGATTTGACCGAAACATGCCATGCTCAGGATGGGCAACCCATAACGCCAGAGAGTGTCGCTCATGCCCCAGTGGAAAACATTACAAATGGCACACCCATATTAGCGGACCGGCCTGACTATTCGACTCCAAGTCTGACTGTTGAAGACTCGAGCTTTCTATTTGGGCATGATACACATGAAGATGAGTGTCACCGCCCAGAACTGGAACGCGTTGGTGGATTCTGGCCGACATCCCTGGTGAGCGGCGTCTTTTCAGGGAGTTATGATAGCGACGTGATGGATTTTCCACAGCCGGACTCGCTTCAGTACCAGGCCATGCACTTTTTGGCCGACCTGGGCATTGCGAGCTCAGAGTGTGTATAGATACCTAGACAGATGACATGCTCAAATGCTCTTCCTTAAAACCAATATTGTGGTTCACCAAGTGATGAGCCTCTTCCTAGGTAACCGCTGGGCCGAGGATTGGACCTCATATAGCCGGTATCCTTGCTCCATAAATTACTCACAGATGGTGACTGCATCAGGATTCGCCAAGCCACCTCGCTTCTTGGACTGCCAATGGATTCCCAGAATGTGGCTCCTCCATAGCCGAACATGCTACACCACCGTAGCCGAAGGTCACCACCATCACGGATCTCCACAGAAGATCGGATCTGGACCTCATCTCGTGGCTTCGTGGTAGATTTAAGTCAGGAAAATATCCCTGTGGGAGAGTCGACTCCAAGCTGTTGCCAGAGAAAGCCGCCACCCGACCGTGTCTCTTTCTCGAACATCTCCTTTCGAAAGTGGGCTCTGACCTCTTGTGGACGATGTTCACTTCCTATAGACACCTCAGGTCGTTTAGACTCGGAGG
Source organism: Fusarium illudens (assembly GCA_013623515.1). Lineage (NCBI taxonomy): Eukaryota > Fungi > Ascomycota > Sordariomycetes > Hypocreales > Nectriaceae > Fusarium > Fusarium illudens. The sequence continues at coordinate 6,583 of JABFEX010000250.1, forward strand.
CTTACTTCTCCGGCACTGTTCTCGACGAGTCCGCCCGCTCTCGACTTCGAGCAGGCCACCCTCACAGCCCGGCAAGGATTTCAGAAAATATCTCGGTACGTGTGAAACCCCTGCTATATCGTATGCGAATCCAATAGACTAAGAATCCGACAGGATTATTCTCGTTGGGGTTGGCGGTAACTGGTGTTACGAGTCTCACAGTGCTCAGCCAAACAACTCGACAGTCATCAACACAAACACTTTCCGGGACTCCCAAGATTTATCACGACACTTCAGCAGCAAATATCAGAGCGGCATGTGGAGAGTTTGAGCAAATCATTGGGAAAGATCACATGTCAATGGAAAGAACCGATCTCGTCACCCATGCTGGCTCAGACTATCAATCATATGCCTGGTCTGAAGAGAATGCCACGCTTTCACAAGTCATCCTCTATCCAGAAACAACAGAACAGGTCTCACAGCTCGTCAAGGTATGCTTTCGTCGTCGTTTGCCGGTCACGCCATACTCTGGCGGCACATCCATCGAGGGCCAGTACATTCCCCAGCTTCAAGGCATCTGCATCGACTTTACTCGCATGAATCAGATCAAGGAGCTAAACCCCGTTGACCTCGACTGCACAGTGCAGCCTGGGCTTGGTTGGGTGGATCTAAACGACGAGTTGGCGACACATGGCCTCTTCTTTCCGCCAGACCCCGGCCCCGGCGCCATGATAGGAGGAATGGTCGGAACTGGCTGCTCAGGGACCAACGCAGCTGCCTACGGGACCATGAAGGACTGGGTTCTGTCACTCACAGTGGTACTGGCCGATGGAACTATCATCAAGACGCGGCGGAGAGCAAGAAAGTCTAGCGCAGGCTATGATTTGACGAGGGTGTTTGTTGGAAGCGAGGGGACTCTGGGACTGGTCAGTGAAGCAACTCTGAAGCTAGCGGTGAAGCCTCCACACGAGATCGTGGCTGTATGTACGTTTCCCACGCTGCGTGCCGCAGCCTCTGCGGCGCGTGAAGTGGCCTCGAGCGGTATCCATGTGGCAGCAGTCGAGATACTTGACGAGGTCCAGATGAGGAACATCAACCTGGCTGCCCTGGCGCGGCTCAAGTGGAAAGAAGAACCGACACTCTTCTTCAAATTCGCCGGCAGCGACGAGTTCATCGTCAAGCATATCGCCCAGAAGGTTGGAGAAATCACCAAGAGAAACGGCAGTTCAACATATACCTTTGCCTCTGACGAAACCGAGCGAAACGAGTTATGGTCTGCAAGAAAAGCTGCCTTGTGGAGCATGCTTGCCCAGCGCCAATCACCAACGGACAAAGTCTGGACAACGGACGTTGCTGTTCCGCTGAGCAGGCTCCCAGATATCATCGAGCTTGCCAAGGCTGACATTGAAGAGTCTGGCCTGCTTGGATCAATCGTCGGGCATGTGGGAGATGGAAACTTCCACGCGTTACTGTTATTCCCGGAAGACAAGCGGCCTGTCGCTGAAGCAGTTGTGCACAGGATGGTGGATAAGGCTATCGAGATGAACGGCACCGCAACTGGCGAGCATGGAATTGGTCTTGTGAAAAGGGACTATTTGGAAAAGGAGCTGGGGAAAGAGACTGTGGATGCAATGAGGGCTGTGAGTATTATCCAGATTGCCAGATGGGATTGTTTGCTAATGCTGAAACAGTTGAAGAACGCCTTCGACCCTCTGTGTATCTTGAACTGCGACAAAGTCATCCGCATGAAACCGGCACTGGCATAATGAAAGCTTTAGAGTGCTTGATTTATCAACACTAGTAGCATCAAAGGAGGCGTGGTTGAGTTTACCATGTGGCAGAAGCACTTTTCTATGTATCAGTAACTTGTAGATAGGAAGTCTACGTCGGTATACATAGGTACAAAGCCCAACCCTCTTTATGCCAACTGTTGAGAGTAAACGCTCCAGAGAACACACCCGGAGTCAAGGACGACCTCATAAGAACCTCCACAGCGATCCTTATCAGTGACCTGGCATCTAGTTAAACCGCCCCAATGCAGTCTTGCAGTTGTCGCCCAGCCCAACGTCGGCCTTGGGGCTGCAGTCTCCCTGGCCGGTCGTCCAACCGACCGAGAGGGACAGGCCATGCTTGCCGTCGAGCGGGTAGCTCTTGTAGACGTTGTTCCATGGTCCCGTGGGGTAGAGCAAGGTGCAGGATCCGTCGCAGACGTCGTCGATGGCGTCGTCGAGTTGCTCTGTGGTGTAGGGGTTCAAGAGCTCCCGATGAGGCTTGATGCGGTCCCAGCTGCACAGACGTTTCTCTCCAATATCATCGGGGAGCTTGCCGTCGACCACTGTTGGAGTGGCGGTTGTGTCCGGACAGTTACCGGTCCACACTTCGGACTCTGTCGGGGTCGCCGTCCCCTCAGTGCTGGTGGCTGATCCTATCCTGGCTTCCAGTGTCAACCCCCTGAATAGTTGGGGCATTTGCGTCAATCATCTGCGTAAAAAAAGTCTTTCAGGATGCGCTTCTCATAGACGTGATCTATTGTCTTCTTCTTTTTCGGGTCGAGGGTTCTTCTGTTGAAGTTCCTCTAGGACACCTTCTGAATGGTACTGGCACACGTCGCCGTGTCCTTATTGTCGCAAACCACTATAGCAAAAGTAAAAGATACCTTTCAATCGGTACCGCAGCTAAGCTAGGTTATATCCTTTGCTATACTTGTACCCGATGAACTATCGCTTCGTGTCGAACAAGGGATCACCGGCCTTGATGCCGGCCTTATCCTCCTTCATCAAGTTACCGCCGCTAGGATAGCTGGGGGGGTACTCCACGCCCGATTTTTGGAGTGTGCATAACCCATTCGCTAAGCTCTTGATCGGGTCGGGCGTCGTGACTCTTTTCTTGAGCACTGCGTCATCCCCGACATCTTCCACCTCGTCGTTGTAGCTGACAAATACATTTTCCGGGCAGGATGAGCACGATCCCCCTTCCTCTGCAGAACTACACTGTTGGGCGGATGTGGTGGTTGACTAATTTCGCGATCGACCCACGATCTCCCGCTCGCAACCCAACCGCCGAGCTTCTCGTTTTCCCATTTCCCGCTCATTCATGCTGATTCACCTGCCGTCTTCGTCGGAACCATGGCCCAACTTGGGGAGAGCATGTGCATGATATGCGGCGACTATCTATCGGCGCAGTTATCCCATCAAGGGCCGGGCTTCAACTATATCAAAAAAACACAATAGATATGCGGCGACAGTCTCACTCAATCGTCTCCCTCATACAAGCCTCAAGGACAAGATCCTCCAGGATGGAATCCGTACAGTTGGAGAGAGTCTCACATGGTGATGGATGGTCATACCTAGTCATACGACAACAAAGGGCCCAAGTCAATGACGCTGCCGGATGAGAATGTCACCGTCTATCACACGTTTGTACATTCTCGTAACCAGACATTTTCCCCAAGCGGTCGCCCCATCGGACTACAGTTTGAGAATCTTCCTGAACAGCATGACAATCATGATCCTGCCAACGGGCAGCGATGGTATTTGTCCATCCACTCAGCCTGTGAGACTATGGCTAGACGAGCCATGGAATCGTCTGAAGGCAAAATTAGAAGTATTGGGGATTTATGGATGACGCTTGATCGGCGATGCGTCGAGACGGCCAACGATGAAGTGATTCTCACACCGTACCTCCCCAATATCCCAGATAATCGGCAGGGAGAGCCCATCAAACTAGGGCTGTGCCGTTACTACATTCCCTATGACGCCGCCATTTCTGCCGAATGGCCAGAGTCCACCGAGCCAGCGGAGCAATGGGTACGCTGCTATCAGGTATCTACCAATCATATATACAGACGTTGACGATGCCACAGTGGTTCTGCGACCCATTAAACATCCCAAATTTGACGAGCGCGTTGGTATCGAATCTTGGGCGACTGGAGTCTCCGGCCACTACTTCCGGCCAGTTCACCAACCGATTCAACAGCCTGCCCCGCGAAATAGAGGACAGTATCGTTTCCCTCCTCGCCGAGGGCGACACCCCCTTAGAGTGTACCTATCTTATACCGCAGTGCTTCTGGGCCGACGCTCTCCTCCAGATTCCGTTCCTTTGGGACATCGAGGAAGATGTTGTGAAGGAGAAGGAGCTCCAGGCTGATCCGGGAGGTTTCGAGTGGAATTGGGAGAGGCTTGTCCGGAAGGTGCTGGCGGAAGTGCCTATGATTGAAGACAGACAGGAGAAGGAATGCGGGAGCGATGATGACAAGGAACAGGAGGAGGACGATTGGGACGACGAGGAGTCGACTCCTTGGGACTATAGGCAGGTAGGCCTCGACGTTCCTCCTGGCTTCACAAACAGACGTCGGATTTGGCAAATTCTGATAGAAATGTATCCCAATGATGTGGGCATGGTTCCAAGGTAATATGTTATATT
>JABFEX010000251.1:0-28169 GCA_013623515.1 Fusarium illudens
TATTAGAAATAATAATAATAGTCCTAGTATATTGCCTGCGTGGTGGTGATAACTGGGGGTGTTGGAAGGCCTAACTTGCCTAACTTGCCCAAGCACTCAGTGCCTTCTACTATTACTATCTGATTCATAGTCGGTAATGGTCAAATCGAGGGGGTGAGGTCTGAGGTGTTGCAGCGGTGAGGAGTGAGGGCATTACGAAAGAAGGTTCGTCGATGCCGATATTTATATAGGGGCTGGAGACATCCCCGGATTTCTTAGTCCGGGGTAAAGCATCGTACCTAAGTTACGAAGAGGATCGAGACCTTGGCCGCAAAACCGGGACCGTTATTGCACTATTGGCCCGCTTGACGCATCTCGAATTGCCGGGAGTCAGAGTCTTCGGATCGTGACTAGAAAGCCAAACAACACCCGTCCATCCATCACAAGTGTCCCAAGGACCCAGTTAGCCTTTTGTTTGGCCGGCCAGACAATACGTTAAGCGACGTGGGCTGAGTGGCCTTTTGGGAGAGTTATCTTACTGGTCGCGTGACTGGACTCTCTATCTTGGTGGGTGGGATCAACAAGTTGTTCATCAAATGAAAAAAGAAAAGGGAGGGAGGAAAGAGGGAGCCTTTTTTCCCGCGTGTATTGCCACCAGAACCTGCTCGTGTCACACTATTCAATTCGTAGCAAGCCGAATAACTAACCAACTAAATGATATATGCAACACACTCGGCGAGGTAGGTCTTCGCAGGAACTAGGACTCGGATGGGGAAGTCGCCACTATCTGGCATCACGGGTGATAATGGTGTAAGTAAAGGTTTGAGAATTTAGATCTCTTCAGATCATCTGGCGGTAGATATTTATCATTCAACACATCCATCCATGCTATGAATGAGTTCGTCCGGAGAAATACGGTTTACCTTAGAACGAGTAGCGTATTTCTCCGAGTGCATTATGCATAATAGCCGGATATCTCGCAGAATAAGGATAGCATTTAATATATTCATAAAGCCTATTAAATATTAAAAGAGCATATAATAATAATGTTTATCGATTATTTCTTAGATATTTTACTATATTAAACGCAAAGCGAGTATAGCGCGAATATTTGTAGATATTCTATTTTTATACCTTAGCCCCTCAATGTGGTTCCGTTTACATAAGCCTCTCGGATAAATATATAAACAGACCTCAGTTCATTCCTCTATTTACCTACACTTCACCTATTTCACAAGACAATTATCTCGTTTTGTTATAGAGCTGCAACTATGGGTATTCTTGACTTTCCCACAGAGGTGCAGCTTGCCATCGCTGAACTACTGCCCCAATTCGACTTGGTCGCCTTGGCCATGACCAGCAAAGGCTCGCGTCATCTCGCCGAGCCTCTCATCTACTCAGCCATCAGGATGACATGGACACTACAAGATCGCCCACCCATCATGCTACTCCTACGATCTATTCTTGATAGGCCGGAATTGGGCAGCTATGTTCGCCGCCTCGAACTTGACGGTGAACAGTTCCGTGTCCGGCCCCATCAGTCCAGAAACCGAAAACCTGCCGCACTGCCGAATATTATTCCACTCCCGGTCGAAACGCTATCTCGAGCTGCTGAGTGCGCCGGGGTTGAGATGGAAAGCGCCAACGCCTGGATCCATGAGGCTCAATCTGGGTCGCCTGACGCTGTTGCGGCATTTCTCTTCAGTCTGGCACCGAACTTGGAATGGCTCTCCCTCTCCTGCAACTGGACTAGCGAGGTCAAGCGCATAGGACTGGTACTTAGATCAGCCCTCTTCAGGAATCTCGAGGACTCCTCTCCGCAACGGTTACCCGCCTATGAGTCATTGAGGCACGTCGAACTGGCGGCTAGGATCGATGAAGACGAATATCTTGACCCAGAAAACACCCTGGACGTCCTGGCGTTATTCTATCTACCCAAACTTGAGTACATATCGGTCTATATTGACAACCCGATCGAGTTTTCCTGGCCATTTTCAGCCCCACCGAACCCATTGTTGCTATCATTCCTCGAGTTGGATAGGATACGGGAAACCCGCCTTGAGCCATTGCTGGCGACCCTTACGAATCTACGAAAGATACGCTACAAGTGGTTCTACCAACCAGATATGGACCCAAAGGTCAGCGGCCACATCATTCAGTTGGACGAGATGGCGGCTGCGTTGGCCAGACTTAGCGACACGCTGACCGAGCTGGAAATCACGGCAGAAACACAACCGGCTTTGTCTTTTGGGCAATATGATCTACCCGATTTCACCTTGCAAGGTTCTTTAAACCAACTATCTCAACTACACAGGCTCAAACGATTGCACGTTCCATGGGTGTTTGTCATGGGCAAGACGGAGTCTTCTCCCGGCCGGATCGGCCCCATTCTCCCTCCCAATGTCGAGGATCTCGCACTCACGGGGCATGTGTGTAGTACCGACGACAACGAGTGGGATGATGAAATGGTCGTCTCTGCGGTCAAGTCGGAGCTAGAGAGCGGAGCATTGTCTGGAGCGGGGAGCTTGAGATATTTCACGCTCCCCCGATCCTGCTACATGGATGGGACGCCGAGTGAATGCAAGACAGAGCTAGAGAGCCTCAGCGCCCAGTTCAACCTTAGGCTGGTGATTCCAGACTAGATAGCACATCAACAATGGAAATATGGGAATCAGTGATTTTCAAGGTCAATGGATGCCTTCCATGATGTGAGCTCCTTAAAACTCGGTTCACACAGGGAAATAGGGGCCGAGGGTCGGCGACACACAAGTCTCCCCGACCTTCCTTGGCACCAACCGTTGTTGTTCTCAATGACACCCCCTAAGGAGGCTATTCGCCATAGTAATAAAGAACACAGTTAAAACACCGTAACCTAGGAGCACTAGACTTCAGAAGTCTGCAGACTAACTAGAGCCCTCAGTCACACTCCAAACTACCTTCTTATCTTCATTGCAAGGCTGCATTTGGATCTGGCCGATTCTCTTAATGCCTCCTGCTATCTCGTCCAAATTGTACGGTTCCTCCTCAACCGAATCCAGGAAGTAGTCGACATCGACGTTTGCATGCCTAACCAGTAGGTTGCATCCCCAAGCGTCCTGCGATGATGTTAGGAAATGGCCAGGTCATGCTCATTTCCAGAGATCTTGACTCACGTTGCGGTCCTCGGGAGGGTTTGAGTTTATAACTGTTCCACATCCCGGGATAATCTTATGATTCACCCTGTTCCCCCTCCCTGTTCGGATGACTGTAGTCACTCGGGCCTTTGGGGCTAAGTCGGCTATCTTCTTGTCATGCATCTGATAGTACTGAAAGAAGGTGGAGACCTCGCCGCATTTGCGTTGATTCACATGGTCTTGGGCTGCTTTCTGGGTGTCGTCGGGGTCTCCAACGAGGACTTGGTCGCTCCAAATGGTCTGACAAAGGTCCAGGGTTTTACTAACGGGATTTTCGGGGTGATCGCTAAGAAACGCATCCGACCCCTTCTGCGACGAGGATAGGATGATTTCGTTATCAAAGGCCATGATAGTCATAACGCTAGGTAGGCGTTGAGGCTTTCCGGTGACTCGATCTTTGTAAGGCCTATATTGCAAAATGTCCTTGTCCATTTCGTCGATGGCATCATAGGCCATCTGTTTGAGTTGGCCTGAGGTAATCGAGGATACTGGCTCATTGAAGACGAGATAAGAAGAGAATACCCATTTGTGCCGGCCATCGTACCTGTCATCCTTGGTCGTGCCGCCATTGGTTGCCAGGTTATAGTCGAGTCGAACTTTGAGCTTACCCTTGGGTGGACGGGGTCTGGAAAAGTCGGCTGCTTCAAGGATCTGGCTGAAGGCAAGCAGCAGGACAAGAAGCACAACTGGGTGGGAAAAGCTCAAGCCCGCCATGGCAATAATGAAGCAGGCTGGATAACAAGCGAAGGAAAGAGTAGGGTATGAAAGGGCAATAGTAGCAGAAGAGTTGTCAAGAAATAAGACAGGGCAATGTAAATCCAATTGTGATAAGAACTGGCTTCAGTGAGCGACAGGAGGCAGAACCATCAAGGCAAGGGCACGTCCAACATGAGCCGGGATTGATGTTTCGACTGCCGAGCACGATAGACCCGACGCTGTAAAAGGTGAAACAGGCCCCAGTCCAAAGCACAGCCATCAGTCTCGGTGTGGTCCGTTGGGCACAGCCTCAGAGAAATACCTCGCACTATATTTGACTCGGTCCCATGTGGATCCTGTTACAGGTTGAATACCAGGACACGACCCGCGACCAACCTGGTTGATGAACCAATCACCCGTTGAGAATAAGGTAATGGCCCAGAAGTTCCGTCTAAGGGCAGACCATGCATGCGACCAACAACCAACAACCAACAGCCGAGAACTAACGACCAACAACTAATGATCAGCGGCAACATGGCGATGAAACAAGACTGTGGGTTGATGTTGCATATGAAGCGATCCTTTGTGTGAATTAAACCTACTTGTCACGTCACGAGAGCCGCCCTGGTGTCTTGGGCACTCCCGTAACTTGAGGAGATAGGCCAGCCCTTCAAGGGGGCTCAAGTTGCGAACCCTTGCACTTGCTCGTATTCTCCTGCTCACTCTACCAACAGAACATGGGTCCAACAGTAGTATCACCGACATAGCCCCAGTATCGTGCAGTATCCGTCGGTAATCCATAGATAATATCATGCAGCATCGTGTTCCAAGCGCCACTTGGGCCGGACTGGGCTCATCAACTGCCGAAACCAACATGGTTAACGGGTTACCTATTCCGGTTCCGCTCTCTTGTAAAGTATTCCGTACAGCCTGGGTACAGCCAAATTATTAAAGTATCTCGGAAACATCTGTCTTGGCCTCCATCCCATGAGTAGACTCTCTTTCATTCAATGCCCAGTGTAGTCGACTCATCATGCAGCTCGGTGTGCTCTATCGATACCTGGCCCTGGTTGCCATTAGTAGCACAGGAGTCGCCCGCCCAGCATCGGAAGATGTTGGGTCAGTACCCATGTCAAGTTTGTTCTCAAGGGCTACGGATGAAGACTTTTACTTTGATGACCTCTCTTCGATCAAAAAGATTGCAGCCGTTGGAGACTCGTATTCAGCCGGGATAGGTGCTGGTGACCGACTGCAAGGCCCAGGTGGTGAGTTGCACTCCTTGTCTCGATACCACGAATGATGCTAATGTTCGATCAAGATTCCGATTGCGCTCGATACGATCATTCATACCCATATCTTGTCAACGAGGACGAACGTCTTGGTGACCCAGCCAAGAGAAAGTTCCAGTTTGAGTCGTGCTCTGGGGCGGTGGTCCAGGATGTGGTTGATAACCAGATTCCGGCACTCGACTCGGACCAGCAAGTCATTCTACTCTCTGCCGGTTTGTTGCTCCGATACGTTTGATAGTCATTGTTTGGCTCATCTCTTCTAGGTGGCAACGACGCTGAGCTTGTCAACATCCTCAACCAATGCGTCTTTCAATGGCTGGCCTTTACCGACGCCCAGTGGTTTGTCGGGAAGATTGCCAGCTGGAAGGGCGACAAGTGGGCTAACCATTGGGATTGGGACAAATATTCTCGTGGATGCGAAGGACAGCTCAAAGTCTCAGAAAACATCATCCGCAGCGATGATTTTGCAAAGAGGCTGGACACCGTGATTGAGGCCGCCAAGAAGAAGTTGTCCCCAGAGCAAGTCAACCTTTAGAAGACCCTGTTCATTCACGAGCCAGCGCTAATTATTCTCTTCTTTAGTGGCATGATATACTATACTGGGTATATTTCTCCGTGTCTTGGTCAATCCATGGCTGATGGAATCCGACAGATACGCAAAGTTCTTCGGGACCGACTACGACCCAGCATGCAACAAAGTGAGCTGGACCGTATGGATCTTTGTGAGTTTTGAACCTCTTGACGTGTAACTATGCTCAGGCTGACTTTTCAATGCAGAAAGCCTACGGCCGCTTGCAGGATGTCATCACCCTCAAAGCGGCCAACCGTCGCTGGATGAATTCTCTGGTAGACAGCATGAATAAGCAGTTGGTGAGTGTGATCTATCGTCAGTCTTTCTCATGGTCTCCCTTCTAAACACGCACTGCTAGGCGGCGGCAGTTGCACGGGCCGGCGACAAGGTCAAGTTTGTTGATTACGACGACCTCGTTGGACGTTTTGATGGACGCTACTGTGAACCTGGTGTCGACGAGTCAACCGTGGACAGCAACACGAGGTAAGTCTCAGTTGTGCACGTAACAGAGGCGAGACATGCTAAGAATCACAGGCCAGAATTAATGTTTTACGAGCTAAACAGCCTCGATCCTTGGGGTAAATATCCCTGGAAGCGAGGTACCGGTAGCTATCGCAACGGAACCTTTGCCGCCGAGATGAATGTACTCTCCCAGGCGATTCAATATGTTGATGACAGCGCCGAGTTCAGACATGATCGTCTCATACAAGATGACGCCAAGTTTTCTTCGTCAACAGCTATCGAGACCCTGGAAACCGACGACGATGACGTTAATAATGTGCTGCCCGACGGGTAAGACCTCGAGCCCGAGTACAGCCAAAAGCTGACCACAGTGATCGCAGATATGGACGCGTCTTTCACCCGCAGATCCTTCTTCATAAGCTCATCGCGAACCTTGTCCTTTTTCACATGTCGAACCACCGAGCGAAAGAGAAGGGGTACGATGCTGAACCTGTGGAGGCTGAGGGTTCTAGCTCATGCTCCCTTGATCCATCTGACGGAACCGTGGTTTTGAAGTACAAGAAGACCGAAGCCGGGGAAGCTGTGAAGAAGGGCACGAAGCTGCGCATTCTGCCAGTGGGCGATTCCATCACGGTCGGGTTCCTAAGCAACAAGAATGGCGGGGACGGCGACGGCTACCGGGGTCAGCTCAAGAAGGATTTGTCTGGTAGGAGCACATGCCGGTCCGGCACAAAAGTGGAAGATTCTGACAGGCGGTCCAGGTGATGAAGTCGTGTTTGCTGGAACCGAGACATCCGGCACAATGAACGATGGTTACTATGTAAGTTACCCCCGTGGAGCACTATAACTCGACTGACCAAAGAAATAATAGGCAGCTTGGTCCGGCAAGACTATTCAGTATATATCTGATCATGTCCGTCCGTCTTTGAAGGAACGCCCAAATATCATCCTCTTGGCAGCAGGGACAAATGATATGAACCCAAACCGAGGCATCTCTAAAGAAGGGAACGACCCCGAGGGAGCTGCTGATCGACTAGGCAAGCTGGTCGACAAGATGATCAAGGAGTGTCCAGACGCGACTATCCTAGTTGCGATGATAGTCAACACCTGTGACGAGAAGCAGAGCCCGGCAACGAAAGAGTTCCAGAAACTCATTCCTGACGTGGTCAACTCACGGAGGGAGGATGGCCACCATGTGCTCGCAGTCGACTTCACCACCTTCAAGACGAGCGACCTGCAGGACTGCATCCACCCCACGAATGAAGGTTACAAGCTCATGGGCGACTATTGGTACAGCTTCATTCACCAGATCCCAACCAGCTGGATCGAAAAGCCCGTTGGACCCGACCCGAATGGCGGCGGAAGCGGCAGCGGCAGCAACGGTGGTGTTGATAAAAACATCCCTGCTCCTGACTGGGGCAAGAGTCCTGTCCAAGTTACATCAAAGGAGACCGTCGCCGACGCAGCTGAGTCGGCAAAGGGGGGGAAGAGTTGGACTGCCTGCAACAAAAGTCCTATCTGGAAGGGTGCAGGAAAGATTGCCCAAGGCAACGTGGGCCACAACGGTGACTGGAAATATCACAAGAATTGGGTTTCTGGGGGAGAGGTGGCCGAGGGACTGGGGCTGGATACTCGCCATGTCCGGTTGCACGACATGAACGGCGATGGAAAGGCTGGTAAGTTGACTGCTTTGGGGGCTCTCTTTGTTTCAAGCTTTCCATGCTAATCAATCCGGTCAGATTATGTTTGGATTCATCCCAAGACTGGAGAGATCACATGTTGGCTCAACAACCTCCCCAAGCCATGGTCTCCAGCCGGTAGCAACAAGGGAATTATCGGTAGTGGCGTGGGCCCGGCAAAGACCATCTTCCTCGCGGTAAGAAAATAAGAATTCCATGACTCTTTTCAAGTTGGAACAAACTGACATTTGCACAGGACATGAACGGAGACGGTGTAAGTACCGAGTTGATTAATGCAGATAATGGCTAACCCTCCATCAGATGGACGACTATCTTGTTGTCGATCCAGACAACGGCTCAGTTCGGGTCTGGTGGAACCTCGGCCCCGACGATACCTGGGACAACGGCTGGAAGTTTGTGCCGGGGGGAGAGATCGCATCGGGCGTTCCGCATGCCAATCTCGAGACTTTGCGGTTTCCCGATATCAATGGCGATGGAAGAGCTGACTATGTGTATATCGGTGAAGGGGGAGCCTTGAAACACCATATGAACACGGGGTCGGCTGGAGGACGAGATGTGCTCTTCCATGCCATGGGCGGTATTGCAACGGGCGCTGTGCGCAATTCGTCCAATCTAATATTCGCTGATGTGAGTTTGCCCTTGAACAACTGCCGTGGATGGCGTGAACTGACTTGCTCCATAGATGAACGGTGATGGCCGAGATGGTAAGAGCATCGGACAGATCCCTTTCTGTAGGTATGCAACTAATAACTAACAGACTACCTAATCTGGGACGACGACGGCGGTCTCACAGGTTTCCTCAACCAACCGACTAACAGAGAGGGTGTGCCTCTTTTCATCAACCAGGGCGGCCCCAAGACGATCGCAGATGGAATCAAGAAGGACCCCAGTACCATCAGGTTGGCCGACATGGACGGGGATGGCAGAGATGACTACATCTACGTCAGCAAGAATGGGGCCCTGTCTGTATGGTATAATCGGGGAACAACAGACGACTCCATGACGATTGACGGCCTACACTTTGCGGATATTGATGGCGATGGGGTGCGTATTCACCTTTACACAATACCTCGAGCACCCTACTAATCGTGAATTACAGATAGATGACTACATCTGGCTGGACAGCAAGTCAGGGGCTCCAACTGTTTAGTAAGTTAAGATGATTGCTCACAGCCTTCAGTAATCTAACCCTGGCGCGCAGTCTTAATGCTGGAGTGAACGAGAGGGACTCCCTCGGCTGGGCTTGGAGGCCACTGAACGGTGGAAAGGCCATTGCTTCCGGTGCAGCCCCGGCCCATCAAGTTGTTTTTGGCGATATCAATGGGTAATTAATCCCTTGAGCCCTGTTGCACTTTGGAGGAGTTTCAGCTGACTCGCATGATACAAGGGATGGACTCGACGACTACCTGGACCTGGACGACAAAACCGGTGAACTCAAGGCCTACTTGAATGAGGGTGAAGACAAGGGCTCCGAGTACGGCTGGAAATTCAAGCCTATCGGCACCATAGCATCTGGCCTCGGGCCCGGCAAGAGGGTCAGGATTGCTGACATTGATGGTGATGGGGTAAGCTACTGGGTCTCTGGCCAGGCCATGGGCCAACCCGCTAACTTGTGTTCAGCGCGATGACTACATATACCTCAAAGACAACGGCGGCACCACCATCTACCGGAACGTCTACCACCCTGAAGACACCGGCGACAAGTACAAGCCACTCCCTGAAGCAGATGCCTCCGGCATCAGCCAGTCGCCCGATGAGATTGACTTCATCGACCTCAACGGTGACGGCAAGGCAGACTACGTCTGGACACGCAGACTCGACGGCCGTGTCAAGGTCTGGTACAACGACTACCCCAAGAAGCCCACCTGGCGAGAAGCCGGCGAGATCGCCGGCGGAGTCGGAACATCTGGTGCCAACGTCCGGTACGGGACATTGACGACGACCGGCCGTGCGGATTACATTCCCGTCGATCCCAAAAGCGGCGCCATTGGAGCGTGGCTAAACGGCTGTAACGACTTTGACAGCTCGGAGAAGAAGCATAAGATCACCATCTTCCAGAGAAACTCGCATGGCAACAAGAGGATGTGGGGCATCACCGAGTACCCGTTACAAGGAAAACAGCCAAAGGATCACTGTGACCTGACGGGCAAATACTCCCGAAGCTCACAGATGAGTCCCAATGATCCAGACGACGCCGAGTACCCGACTTTGGTGACTAACAATAACAAGATATATGGCAAACAATGCTACTACATTGGCTCACCTTATACAGTAGGTCAGCTGTATTGTGACGGCGTCAGTGGGATTGTGTGCTATAAAGACCCAGACCATTGGAAGGGGAAGGACTGTGGGGGATGGTCATATCGGATTTCGTTGTATTGCCAATGGTAGCTGAGTCTTAATATTTCTGTTATTGCCAGCTCAAGTCCAATATCTGCATAGCTACTAGCAGCCCTTCAGTTCCACGGTGTGAGGGCATGGAGAGCGCCCCCGTGAGGACAGTCTTGTCCAGTATCGGGTTGGAGGTGCCAGTGTTTATTCCAGGCTTAAATTGAGCGAGATTAGGCCTCGAGTGGTTTAGTCACCTCAGCCATGCTCCTACGCTGGAAGAGATTGAACAACTCTTCGCCATGAACATACCTTTCCGACAGTTCAAGAACACGACGATTATGTCGGACACTGGAACCCAGGATGATATTGAGAGTTGTAAGAAGGACGATAAGGCAGATGATTAACTCACGCTTTTGTTATTGGTAGACTGGGCCGGCCAAAGACAACGCACACCCATGATACTGGGTTAACCGGATCCTTTTAGTTCTATCATTTGCATTCGTCTGCAGTTCTAAAGACCAATAGATCAACGGGTGACTCCGGTGGACACTATTCAATCTAGTTGCTATCAGAGTACCTCGACTGGGTTGATTACCTTAGTACTCAACATTTGTTCTCAGCCTTTCCCCATACTTGTATGCCACAACTATCATGCCAATCATACCCAAAGACAGTCCTGCCAGCAACGTATTACCCCAACCCTGGCCAAGCGCCTCGTACATCTTCGGGCCAGCGAGCGGTAGAAGGGCGCCGCCGACACTTCTCAGCACAGTATTTGCCGCAGTAGCACTGGCAGCGTAGACAGGGAACGCGTCGACCAAGTATGTGCCCACGGAAGTGAAAACTGTGATCATCCCAAAGCCAATCAGGAACGTGCCAATGACGGGCACGAACCAGAAGACTCGAAACTGCGCTGTCCATCCATATACTAGCAGCCCAATTGGTATAATCGCGCTGCAGGGGATCATCAGGGGAAGGCGGTATTCTGGCTTCATCTCGCCGCCTTTGGTGGCCAATCTTCGCACAATGGCATCTGAGAGCAAGCCAAAGAGGAAGAGTCCAGCGATTTGACCACAGCCAAAACCAAGGTAGACAAGTCCGACATTGGTGGCTATGCCATATCTGGTTATAAAGACTTCCGAGACAGTGGTGAAAAGGAGGTAAAGGGTTCCATAGGCGATGGCAGTTAAAAGGGAAAGACCGAAGATGATGGGTGATAGGAAAAGCATCTTTAATGGGCGAGCCAGGCTTCTCTTGATGAGATCACCACGTGGTGAGTCGGAACCGTGGGTGGAAGAGGCGTGCAGAGGACCGCGTGACATTTGTAGCTTCTTCTGCTTCTTCCTTAGAAGAGTCGGAGGGTGAGTCTCCTTCTGGATAAAGAGGCAAACAGCTAGAACAACACCAGTCTATGTTCACCAGCGTCAGCACAAGCAAAAACGTAGACTTGTAGCACACCTCATACCATGATGACAAGGAGCCAGAAGTTCCACCTCCAGCCCAATCCTCTCGAGACGTAGGCACCAACCGCAGGTCCAAGGCTCGGGCCTAGCAATACAGGCATCGTCCAGATAGCCATCGCTCGGCCTCTCTCCTCCTGTCTGAAACAGTCCGCGACGCTACCCGGTCCAAGAGTCAAGGGGCATGCGCCCGCTAACCCAGTGAGCAGACGGAAGGCGATAAACATGGACATGTTGACAGACAAGGCGCATGCGATGTTGGTGAGGAGAAAGAGGAACATGCAAATATGGTAGACTGGAAGACGGCCATAAAGCTCGCTGAGTGGCGCGAGGAATAGAGGACCAAAAGCATAGCCAAGAAGGTATATTGATACCGAGAATGAACCTATGTCGCGGTTTGTTTCGCCCATGTCGTCCATGACCAGTTGGACTGCAGGCGCAATCATGGAAGACGCAAAGGGTCTTACGAAAAGTCAGTCAAATCAGCACAAGATTCCCGAGGTTGCAAAGCCGTAGCTTATCAGGGGGGCACAAACGTTAACAGCGTCAATACCGACACCGCCATAATGTTGATCCATCGTTTGGATTTTGGCCAATTTAATGGCATCTCGGGATCATCTGGACCATCCCAATCTACCAGTTCAGAATTCGACCGAGATGAGCCGGATTGCTCCTCCTTTTCTGCCGGCGTTTCGGCTTGGGGGGGGCCATTCTCTAGGTCCAATTCTGTGCGTGTCGCCATGAGTGTCGGCAGTCAAATCTCAGGTGTCGAATAACGTGACGTCGCTGTATGGGGAGCGCGAAGATTGGAGTTTGAACACTGGCTGGCGTTCTTGTGGTGAGTGAAGTGGTTGCTGCAATACTTCTCGCTGAAGGGCTGGGATGGTATTTAAATTCCGAATAGACTCGAATTTCAGGCACACATATGCCTCCTAGAGAAAAGCAGCTTCGCCGAGGCGAAGAATTATGAAAGGAGAGCGTCATCGTAGAATCGCGACCCTGGGCTTCCCCAGATCGCTAGCCACTCAAATCAACTAGAAGCTCTTAAGTCCGAAAGTCCGTCTTAGACGTCGGGGAGTCTCCCCGACGCAAAAGCAACTTTAGACAGGGGTTCTTGTCAGCAGGTTGCATACACTAGTTAGCCAGGGTTATCGTGGCGAGATTGGCCGACCTGTTCTGTCTAACTTAGCGTACGGCCCACTTTGTGTCATCGGCAGAGGAGCGAGGTACGTACTATAACTACCCTGCAACAAGCAGCAAGACAATTGTCTTGTGTATTCAACACGTTTATGAAGAAGTGATCGTAGTCTTGATGGGCTCCTTAACATTGCAGATGATCTGTAGTGAAGCCGATGATGTTGGAGACAACACTGAATGTCTGTCTACCCACTGGGAGACATACTATCGTTTCTGAGGTTACCTTGCAATCATTGTACTAGAGGCCGTGTAAGTGCTCCCAATCCCCGTGAGTAACCATAGACCCAATTGCAGTGTTATGAGGCCTTGGGTTCAATGCCATTTCCCCTACCGTTTCACATACTCTCTCCTCAAGTTAACAGTGCCGAATAATCCCAAAGTCCTGTTTTCATTCTTGTAACCATTCATCATGAGTCATGTTATTTCTAAAGTGACTTTTTGCTACGGGCACAGCTCTAGCCCCACATGAGAGTTACGTCAGCATTATATGAATCGATTATATAAGCAGCCTAACCTTCGCCTTTTTCACCCCACTCACCAAGAGGTCATCCCGTGATACCCTCATTTCCTTGCATTTCTCACACGAATTGCAGCGCTCCTTGCCACGCTAATTATGCCCTCAATAACCATGCAATTTAGACCGTATTTCTGCCATAAGAAAGGTCAATTGCGGCGCAATTATGACCTATGATTATGGCACCAGTAAGGGCCTTAGTTACGCCGCAATTGGCATTGTAATTGGCGCTGCAATTGGCGCGGCCGGATTGTAATAAAAAAGGAAGAAGAAGTCAAGATCGCGAGAACTTTATGCCCGTAGCAAAAGGTCGCTGTAGAAGCATGACTCTTCATCATATGTTCACTACCTAGGTAGGTATCTATAGCTGCTAGATCTACTCAAAGCCCCGACCAGTTGGTTGTTTCCGTCAACACCAACCTCCCCTCCAACAATATCTTCTGGCTGCTAGATCCTACAAGCACTCTGTATACTCCCTTCTCACACACCCAGCAATGCATCTCCTCGTCCCAAAATGCCGTAGCAAACCTATCCAGCGGTATTTCCACCCGCTGCGTTTGTCCAGGTTGTAGATATACCTTCTTGAACCCCTTCAGCTCCTTCTTTGGCTTCCCAATGGAGGATGTAGTCTCGTCGGCGGCCATGTAAAGCTGAACGGCTTCAGCTCCAGGCACCGTACCCGAGTTTGTAACCTCCAGGCTTACGTGCGAGGACGTGACAGCCAAGTTCGAATAACTAAAGGTTGTGTAGGAGAGGCCGTGACTGTGTATAGAATGTCAGCTCGATTGCTTGCGCCGTGTGATAAAGAGCAAGGATTTCACTTACCCGAAAGGATAGAGCACGTCTCGATCCACCTTCTCGTAATACCGATATCCAACATAGATGTCCTCACCGTATATGACCCGCCCCCTCTCGCTTCCAAAGTTGAGATACGTCGGCGTGTCCTCGATGCGTCGTGGGAAAGACAGGGGCAACTTTCCGCTGGGGCAAATCGTGCCGAATATGACGTCGGCGATGCCGTTGCCCGTCTCGTTGCCCCCAAGCCATGCATGGAGATGCGTCTTTGTATGTGTAGCCCACGGCAACATGTTAAAGGGTGTGCCGCTCTGTGTCACGATGATGGTGTTGGGCGCCGCATCCAAGACGGCCGACACAAGGCGAGGAAGCAATCCTGGGAGCTCCATGTGTTGACGATCGAAACCCTCAGATTCTTGGTCTCTTGTCAGGCCAACGCATAGAATCGCCATATCCGACTGTGTTGCTGCATCAACAGCTTCTTGGATGGCCGCATCAGGGTCAATGACCTTCACGAGACCCAGTCTTCCCGCACCGCCACCGAAATTCACCACGCCTGGTTTGACGAGCTTGGATGACGGTGCACTTTCGTACTCGACTCTGATTCTGTACTTCTGGCCTTGGGTAAGGTGCATCTCTGCCTTTTCTTCCAGAGTTCCCTTGCCAAAGAAGAAAGTACCACCGCGTTGTACGGTACTGTTCTCGATCAATAGTTGGCCATCGATGTAAAGCCGAGCGGAACCATAGACAGCCAAGCCGAACTCGAAGGGTCCTGTGGCTTGTCCAACAAAGTCGCCCTCCACTTCGGCGTAAAACAGCTTGTCCAACTTCGGATGTGAGTAGCCCATGAGCTGCCATGACGACTCGGGCAACAAGCTCTCGTCGATGACCTCGCGGCCCAAGGCGGTGGGCGGTTCTCGGTAGAAGCGTATTCGTAGACCAGGGCGTCCATCGGGAGTCATGACGTCTGGACCTTGTAGCAGAGGGTTCCAGCCATTGGCCGAAGCGCCGACTTTGTACCTCACGTCGACATCAGGTGGTAGCTGGTCGACGATGCCTTGAAAGGGAGAGATAGTGTAGTAAGGTTGAAGATGCGCAGAGCCACCTCCACAGAAGGATGTGTTCTTCATGTTGGGTCCGATCAAGGCAATGCTTCTGAAGGACCGCTTGAGTGGTAGTAGTCCCGCCTCGTTCTTCAACAAGACGACACTATCACCGGCAAGCTGTCGGTTGAGCTGCCTGTCTTCCGGAAAGTCTCGGCCGCCTTCTTCCGAAGCCACCATGACCTTGTTGCATTTCTGAACAAACTCCAGCACGTTGCGTACACGTGCGTCTATAGTTGTCCGAGACACCTTTCGGGTTGATACAGCGAGGTCCAGCAGCTGGCCTCGTTGTCTGGTTGGTCCCGGCATCTCAAGGTCCATTCCTGCATTCAGGGCCTCGGCGGTTGAGTAGGTACCGAACCTAGAAGAAGAGTCGTTAGTCTCAAACTTGACTTGTACTACACAAGGTGTTGCTAACTTACCAGTCGCTCATGATCAGCCCCTTCCACTGCCACTCATCGCGGAGAAGGCCATCTAGAAGCTCCCGGCTTTCAGAGACATGTTTTCCGTTGACCTTATTGTAACAAGACATGACAGCTCCAGGTGCAGCGTCGCGGAGAGCTATTTGGAAAGGGAGCATGTGAATCTCTCGCAAGGCGCGCTCGCTAACCACAACGTTGACACCAACTCTTTCGTGTTCTTGATCGTTCGCTAGCCAATGCTTGATGACGGACACCACGCCAGTCGACTGGACACCTTTGATGTATGCCGCAGCCAGCTTGCCGGTGGCATATGGGTCCTCTGCCATGGACTCAAAGCCGCGGCCACCGAGGGGAGAGCGTTGGATACAAACAGTTGGACCGAGCCAGCAATGGGCACCCTTTGCTTTGCATTCATTGCCGATCAGAATGCCCGCCTCGTATAGTAGATCTTGATCCCATGTGGCTGCTAAGCCGGTACCACAAGGTAAGCATGCTGCTGGTACGCCGTCAATGAACTTGGTTCCTCGCACGCCGTTCGGCCCATCGCTCACGCGAACGGAGGGAACATTGAATCTCGGGAGAGGGGCTGTGTGCCAAAAGTCTCGGCCTATAGTGTAGTACAAGTTAGCAAACTGAGCTACCAGCCACTCGAGATGGCATATTGAGTGTCTTCTACGAGATGACCTCGGAGAGTGTCAGTTTGTCACTTACCAGACAGCAAGGATATCTTGTCCACCATAGATGCATTTTGGATGACATGCTCAACGTCAAAGTCGCCGGAGAGCTCAGGAGGGACTTGTACTTTTACAACCATGGCTTCTGCGGTTCAAATGAAGATGTTGAAAAGACGATGGGAGATGCGAGACGTCAGGGACTCGGGGCCTAGACTGGATTGTGCTTGCTCGCTCGACCGGTACTAAAGCTGTCGCTAAACTTATATGCCAGGTGGTAGAGGGAAGAGTGGGTAGTACACACTCTGGGCCTAGAGCTATCTAGAAATCCCGGCCCAATCCTACACTGGGTAAAGGAGGCTAGGCTGGGATGTCACCGTACCGCCGGGGAGCCTCCCCGATCACCGGCATCTGAGGTGGAGAAACAAGAAAGAGAAGCAGATGATCGATTGCCTACTCTAGCGAAGTTGGATGATCCAGACTCGATTCCAATATCGCCTCCACTACTTGTCTAAGGTTGGAAGCTCCCCCATTCGGCTCGTTAAACTGCAGCTGAGTCGAGTCCACGGCCTGTCTAACCCTGCCTCTCCAAGTCTCCGGTAGAATGACATCCTGCACGACACGGACCGTTTGACACTCTTGTGCTTGGTGTTGGGCCCTGTGAACAGCGGCCAGGGTCAGAGATGCACTGGTTGCCGTGCGGATTGTGTACCAGGCGCCCTGGTGTCGATGGCCCACAACTTGATCGAGCTTGAGCATGCAGAATTGTAAGCATTGGGATGCAAACGACGTAACTGATGCATAAAGTGATGGGTCCATGCTGTCTACGAGCTGGTCCACGCAAAGTCGAACGAATGGCCTTGACACGAGCTCGCGAAGGGTGAAATAACGATGCCGCAAGACAAAGATCATGGCGTTTGGATGAAAGTCAACATCGTAGCCTTCCGGGATGTCAAAGTAGAAGATGGGTGGCAGCGATGAGTACCAGTCGAATATCTGGGTCTCCATCATCTCAGCCTGGGAGATCATGCGACGAACATGCTTCTCCGTTGGCGTGTCGGGGACCTCCGAGTTCATCTGCAGTAAACGATTGATGAGATGCCTTGCCGCGATTTCACTGAGGTAGTAATACCAACTCCGCTCTCTCTCAGTCGCATCGGGATCCAGCGGGTGTGAGCCGAGACTTGGAGGCTGGGGGAACGCCAGGGGGAAATACGCGTTGTCGAGAACTGATGGGCTCGGCAGGGGTAGTTCCAGCCTTAGCTCGCATTCCGACTTCCAGATGGTGAAGTAGAGAGCTTGCATAATGGTGAGCTCGTTGGAAGACGTGTCGGCCTGGCTGATGAGTTCGCCATGGGGAAAGTGTGTTAAGCTGAGACTATGCCAGGCAGTTCCAGCGAGGCTGAAGTGCTTCCAGGCTTCGAGAGGCTCCAGTCGATGCATGTACCAGATTCCTGCCAGGCATAGGCATTGGACAGACTGAACACTGCTCTGCCCCGATGCATAGCCAAGTCGTTTCATGGCTACGTTCCAGAACTGCATCGACAGTTCCAACTCGGTGCTGTCGCGAGCCTTCTGCTTTGCCGTAGGCGACCAGTCTGTCTCGGCGTCCGTGACAGATTCAGGATATGGCTCCGTTATGGCAGCATTGGCACACACCAGAGCCACCAAGCATGTTTGCGTAGACCAGTCAAGTCCATCCTCGGCAACATGTAGTATCATGCGGTGTAGATCGCCGAGGTCCAAGATGGGATTCTTCGTGTGGAGAGTATCAATGTACTTGGACTCCAGTCGCGCGAGTTGAGGATAGCTTGTATCCGGTAGCGACCAACTTCCCACGCTTTGAGGGTTCCTTTGGGCGAAAAGACATTGTGTAGGACGGTCTGGGGCAAAGATTTCCCAGTTGAGGATGGATTCTACCCCCTGAGGTCGCACGACAGCGGAATGAGGGAGGCTTTCCGCCCCCGACTGATGGTGACTGTCAGAGACTGACTGGGGTACGAAGGGCGAGGAGTCCATAGGCTGCGATGGTGACTGCAGCTGGTAGTGTTGTAAAGGCTGTTGACTCTCCACCAGGCTTGTCAGCTTGTGGATTGCATGTAGGATGTCGGCCCCCGTCACTGCGCTCCTGTTCCATGATGAAGCGTTGGTTAGCGGGCCACGAGCCAATAATGGGCATCAAGGGACTAGAGAAGCGGTTGAGTCTTACCCCGGATCTTCATCGTCTGGATAGACGCAGGTCAAATGGCGCCTCATGCAGAACCCACAAGTTGGTCGGCGGTTGTCACACCTGGTCTTTCGAAGGCGACATTTTTGGCAAGCCGTGACCCCACGCTGCTTGGGGAAAGGGACTTGGCCCCCGCCATTCTGACGAGCCATCGTCGTCGGGCTGGTCATGGCGGTTGGCTAGCGATGGTGATGGCGGTAGTAGCGATGATTGAAGATATCGGGGAGGGCCGACGAAGATGAAATATTGTTCAAAGACTCCCAGGAAACTCGGGGCAGGGGAGATGAGCGCTGCAGGCATTTAAATGCGTCGGGGAGGTCCCCGATCCCCAAGGTAAAGTGGCGCCAGACCAAACTAGCCAGGAAGGGTTACCACCAGCCATACCAAGCGAGGAGGGGAACGAGCTCCAATGTTCGAGCCGTGCTATGTTTGTTTAAGCCCGTATGATCAAGAAACTCAAACATGAATGGATCTTGACCGTGGTTGGCTGAGCCAGGTCTCTCCCTCGCCTTCTCACCCTCCCCAGCTCATCAATGTCCTCCCCGCATCTCCATCTCCTCCTCAGTCTAGCTCTTGGCTCGATCTAGACCCCCCCGCAACTTTAACCAATCCCCACGACCTGGGACCATCTCCGGATATCGGTCCTAGAGCATCGCCTGACCTCACCACCAAAGCCTTACCAACAGGTCTGCCTTGTCTGTTTGGGGCTGCTTCTCCTTGACAGGACTCGACTCTCACATTGATGCTACTTGGCCGAATTATAAATATTCCTCGGTCAGCCCAGACCTTGACCAACTCTATCAGCAACCAGCACGACTCGTCAAGACAAGATCAAGTGCAGACTTTTTAACCCTCAAGTGTTCAATTTCTAACAACACCCGTTCACCATGGGTCTTTTCAGCAAGAAGGAAAAGAAAGATGCAGCGGAAAACATTGTTGGGCCAGAGCTTCAAAAGGTACCATCAACATCACACAAGCTGACAGCAGTATCCGAGTCTTCTTACAACCAATGCTAACTCAACTCGCAGGTTCTCCCCCAGATAGACGTACCGTGGTATCGAACAAAGCACCTCCTCCTCCTGAATCTGATCCTTCTCGTTCCTCTGTTCAGCTCTTCTGCTGTCGGCTACGATGGTCAGTTCCTCCTTGACTCCTTCCGAGTTGCTATACAAAGGCTGATGATGAATTCTTGTAACACAGGCTCCATGATGAACGGTCTCCAGACACTCCCCCAATGGCGAGAGTTCTTCAACAACCCTCCCGCTCCGGTCCTCGGATCCATCAACGCAGTTTACCCCGTCTGCAAGATTCTTGGCTTGGTGCCTGCTACTTGGATCTCGGATAGATGGGGCCGCAAGATGCCCATCTACCTTGGCCTGGTATCTCTCGTCTTTGGGCCAGCTATTCAGGCAGCCTCCATCAACCTTCCCATGTTTATCGTGTCCAGAGGCCTCATCGGATTCGCTACAGTTTTCCCTCAGGTGGCATGCCCAATTCTCGTCTCTGAACTGGCTTATCCCACCCACAGAGGCAAACTGACTGCTCTGTACAACACCTTTTTCTACTTTGGTGCTATCGGAGCGGCTTGGATCACCTATGGAACATTCAAGCTTCAATCCACGTGGGCCTGGCGGATTCCCTCGGCATTGCAAGCAGCAATTCCCTTTCTCCAGCTGCTATTCATCTATTGGGTCCCTGAATCTCCCCGGTAAGTAAACAGTCGATGCGAGATGCCGCAGTTTACTGACCAATATCGTGTATCAGATGGCTTATTGCCAATGGGAAAAAGGACCAGGCAGTTGCCCTCCTGACCAAGTGGCATGCCGCCGGCCAGACATCCTCTCCCCTCGTCGAATACGAAATTGCCGAGATCGAAAAGGCCCTGGAGCTAGAACGCAACCAAGAGTCATCTTCCTCGTGGCTGACACTCGTCCAAACCGCCCCCATGCGCAAGCGGACCTTCATTGCCTGTATTCTCGGCTTCTTCAGCCAGTGGAACGGAATCAGTGTTGTGACTTACTACCTCACTCTTGTCCTCAACACTATCGGAATCACCGCCGTGGAAGACCAGACATTGATCAACGGCCTGCTCCAGATCTTTAACTTTACTGCCGCCGTCTTTGCTGGTGCCATGATGGTCGATCGATTCGGACGTCGAAGACTGCTACTGGTATCTACTGCTGGTCTCTGCCTCAGCTACGTCGCATGGACGGCACTCACGAGCTACTTTATTACCAGCCACGACGAAACGGCCGGTCGAGCTGTCGTTGCATTCATCTTTGTTGCCTTTTTCTTCTACGACATCGCTTGGACGCCACTTCCCCAGGCGTATACCATCGAGATCTTCCCCTTCCTGACTCGCAGCCGCGGCCTCACCACCGAGCTTACATCGTCGTACATTGGTCTAATTACCGCCCAACTGATCAACCCTATTGGTTTGGCTGCCATTGGCTGGAGGTATTACATCGTGTTCTGCTGTATCCTGGCTGCCCTGACCTCACTTATCTACTTTGTCTTTCCTGAGACAAAGGGCCGCACCTTGGAGCAGATCACCGAGATCTTTGATGGCAAGAGTATCACTGTGGCCGCTGAAGAGCTTGTTAGCAAGGGAAAGTTTGGGATTGTGCAGGAAGTTGAGCTGCCAAACAAGCGTGATAGCGAGATGTAAGTATCGTTGTGGCTGTCATTGTCGGGTGGTCCCTCTGCAAGAGGATTGGTGTGAGGGGTGGTAGAGACAGTGACCAGTGTAGTACAGTATCAAAGAAGGCGGTTTCAAGACAGTGACGACATATAAGATGGTTGTTTATTCGAATGTAAAAATATTCCAATGAAAATAAAGGCCACACGGGCTACACACTCTCTTCCCTCCCATGTTGTGCTCTAGAAACTTGTCACCGCAGTTCTCGAGTACAAACCGCAGGCCTGGAGACCACAGCACCAACTGCCCAATATGGCGCTCAGATAGCAGCCACTAGTTCTTGATCGACTTAAGAATCGTCTTAAAAGCCTTCTGGCTAATCACAAACGTGGGGGCCACAGGGAATCCACCTGGAGGGCGAGGGAAGATGGAGGCATCAACAACTCGAAGCCCCTCAACTCCATTGACCTTGAAGTTGGAGTCAACACAATAGTTCTTGTCCCCAGCAGGGCCCATGCGGCAAGTGGAGGTTGCGTGATGGCTAAAAGCCTCGTCCATGATTCCCTGGCGGACGGTGGTTTCGGGGTGAGGCTCGATAACCGTGAAGGGGGAGTATGGCTCTCCGGTCATGTTGAAGATTCGCATGGTGTGCTCGACACCTTCTTGAATGGCCTTGAGATCACGGTCTCCCTTTTCAGCAAAGAAGTTGAAGTTGATCTCCGGGGCTTGTCTGGGGTCTGCTGAGCGAAGCGTGATAGTTCCAGCTTGGTTGCCACTCTGCATCTTGACCACTGACCAGAACCACGAGGTGGGAGGGGCCTGGTCAGTAGAGTATCCGGGGAAGTAGCCGCGGAATACAGCACCAGCGGCTCCGAAGAGAAATAGATCCGATTCGTCGGTCTCGCTGACGCTGGACTTGTAGAGGAGACCAATCGGTGCTGCACCTTCGCCATATGGCCCAGTATGCGACTGGTTCCATTCGCGCAGACAAGTATCGTTGGCTCCGAGGGAAAAGTCACATGCAGCAAATGGGTTGTTCTCCCAGGGGATAGAGGCTTCGACAGTGACGCCACCCTCATAGTTGTCCTGGAGATAGCTCCCCTACTCTTGGTTAGCACACACATTTTGTCTCTTGTACTGTTGCTGGCGGAAACTCACCACGGCCGGAAGGTCCACCACGACATCGATATCATGGCTCTCGAGTTCCTCACGAGGGCCGACGCCGCTAAGCTTGAGAATCTGGGGCGTGTTGAATGCTCCTCCAGCAACGATGACTTCACGAGAAGCAGTGACGTTGATCATGCGGCCCGAGTCGGATTCGTTGTACCGCTTGTCAGCCGAGTACAAACCTTCGCCCTCGAGATACTCAACACCATAGGCTCTTGGCTTTCCGTCTTTGCCGTTCTGGAATAGGACACGAGTTGCAAGAGACTGTGTGCTGAGAGTCAGAGGATATTTGGGAGACCCATCTTCACCTCGAGCATTGAGCGTCTCGTGGAGGTATCTCCAAGCTCCACTGCGTTGTCTCAGTCCATCAATGTGAAGGGGAAGTTGGTAGAGGCCAGGAGCATATCGGTCAGGTCCATTGCTGTTGATGTCCCTCTGCATCAGCGTTCCGATCTCTTCCGCGTTTTCGACTTCGATGCCCTCTGTCAGCTGGTAGGCATGGGTCATGACCTCGACAACACCAGGGCGGCCAGTGATGTAGGAGACGTTGTTCCGGTTGCTCTGTAATGTGTTAGATGTTGCGCTTTGGTCATGGGTTAGACTGAAGATGACGTACGTCGATGAAACCATCAAAGCCATGTCCAGGGGTGCCTTCGGATGCATAAGTGCAGTTCTCCAACTCGATAAAGAGGCGTCGCATGTTGTCCGAGCTCCAGGACTTGTCACCAGTGAGCTCGGCGATGTCGTTCCAGTCACTCTCGGGGGGCAGAGCAAAGTTCATAGCGTTGAGCTGAGCAGAGCCACCGACCGTGGCACCTCGGGGGTAGAGGATTCCAAGACTGGAGATATTAGCATGAGGATTCCTTCAAGCTTGTGGGGATTCTTACGGCTCTGCACCCTCCGGAGGATCAAGGCCGTACCAGAGCGTCCCGTTTGGAAGCTGGTAGGTAAACTTGGAGTCACGACGAGCTTGCGTCTCGTTCTGGTAATGGTTCACAAAGAACGACCACGACATGCTGGGGTGTTCTGACACCGCATCCGCCCTGGTTGTCTTAGTTAGCCACCAAAGCTCCAAGTGATATGAGGGCATGCTTACATCGAGGGAAGACGCTGC
Source organism: Fusarium illudens (assembly GCA_013623515.1). Taxonomy (NCBI): domain Eukaryota; kingdom Fungi; phylum Ascomycota; class Sordariomycetes; order Hypocreales; family Nectriaceae; genus Fusarium; species Fusarium illudens. The sequence continues at coordinate 23,510 of JABFEX010000251.1, forward strand.
AGAAGCGTGTCACCTTGGTCATCTCCAGCCTCAAGTAGAAAGACGGAATGGCCAGCGCGGGCCAAGTTGGCGCTTCAAACAAGTATAGTCAGTAGACTGCTCTCAGTAGGTATCTGGTAATGAACTTACGCCAAAGTGCCACCACCCGGACCTGAGCCAATAATGACAAACTCATACTCGGCTGACTTGTTGGTCGGGAGGGCAGCAGCCAGCCCACAAAGGAGGCCAGTGGCTAACAGCTTCATCATGTTTCGATTCGGTTCTTGGCTTGCTGTTTGTTGGCTTGTTGTTGGTGTCTGTTGTACTGTTGATTGATCGAGATATCTGGGAGCCAACCTCTGTTTTATACTTCTTTGACCTTTTCAAAGCCAAGCGAGGTCCGGGTCATTCTGTACAGCACGGGGTACGCAATCCCCGACATCATCGTGATGTGGAGTGTAGCAGGGCTGCGGCTGTGTCAGAGACGTATTGTCAACTCTCAACTACCCAGCTTGAGCAGTTAGATTGAAGCAACTACGTCTGCACCGCCTTGTCGTGAGCCCTGCCAAGCCGTCACTTCATAATCTTACGGACTATCTGGGCAAGCATAAGCCAGCGCGTTACATCTAGAGGACTGCCAAGTGTAAGACCCCCCACCGGCCCTTACGTGTCGTCGGATTTATCGACCAAGAAAATCCGCATCTCCGATAAAGATGGATGACGGCGGCTTTGCAACCAGTGGATTTCCGAGAAATAGTATTCCCGTGCTGATCTTTGCAGGAACCGATTTTAAGCTTATGTATAATCTCACCAACATACGATCCATATTATTCAGCCAACCTGTTGCCTTCTCGATGACACCTTCACCTTCAACTGCCCTTGACCTACCTGATCTTCATAGGTACTGACCTTCATATTTCTATCTACCTATAAAAACAAGATTTTATCCTCTAAACCCCCGGACACTTTAAACCAACCGCAGTACGGGACTACACCAAGCGTGTTTGCAGACAAAGGTAAACAGGAGTATCTAAGAGATAACAACAACTCTCGCCCTATCCCGACATGTTTGCCTTATTCTAGCCCACGGGCCTCAAGCTGAGCTGCAAAAAGACTCCGTGGTTTGACCTGTTTACCAGGGAGGATAAAGGTACCGTTCCCCGATGGCCCATCTTCTCCTCCACAGCCAATGCACCAGTTGATACCAAGCGGTGGTGACTGGACAATGGACTCTCCTCTCAGATTCCACCCAACACCAGCGTTTATCGTCCATCCATGGCCTGAACCGTTTGAGGCTCGGTTGACGAATAGAGTCCGTACTGACGTCTCCTCCACAAGCAACCCGTGCGCCCACCTTTCATGAGGGTAAATGGTCTGTACATCAGACTTGGTAGCGTGACGAATGACAGAATTTGGCCCTGCGGCCAGCGAATCTGTCGCCACGGAGAAACACCTGGCTGTTGGGAGGCCAATCTGCTTGCAGTCCTGAACAAGGACTTGAGAGCCTTCTATGAGAATGTCGACGGGAAGGGCTCTTCCGCCTATATCCAGATTTCGATCCATGTCGCTGTCTTTAATAGTGATTCGAGAAGCATCCTTCTCAACCTCAAAGAATTTGTTGAAGCCTTCCAACTTCAACCCACTTGCCCAGCTGTCGACGGTCCATGACGGAAACATGACCGCAGCGTGGTTGCAGCTCTCATCATTAAGAGGTGCTCCAGAGCAAGTTTCGGGAACTTGGATGCGAAGATTGTGAAGTCCCATCTCTGAGTACAGTTCTGGAGGATTGTAGGCCCAGACCTCCGGCTTCATATACCTTGAGTCCAGAGCATCTGTCAATGGTATCTTGAGTGTGATTTCTGTGTCTTCAATGGCTTTTATCACATTTGGAGACATGATCTTCTTGTTCAACTGTTCTTTGTTCAGCGTCTAATTCTTTCCCTGAAGCAGAAGGAAGGCAACCTACCGGTATCCATGTTTGGGGGCGGCCATCTCGCACAAGGTCGCTCATTCCGTTATACCTGATCCAAGACTCTGTTGCAGCCCTGGATATGTACACAGTTTGATTGACTGAAAGTCCAGTGTTGCTGTGGATGCTCACTCGGGAAGACCCGATGGGAACGTATTTGTCGATGATTCTTGACTTGACCCCAAACTTTGCCTTGGGGGCGTTGCCGATTCTCCCAAGAGTAAATACTGGGCTAGATGGCCGCTCGATAAGTAACAGAGTGGTTTCGCCGCCTTTAGATCCCGTAACAGTGACGTTGTTGCGAAGCTGTATGCCAGCACTGATGGGGAATCTACCCGGTGGCAGCTCGACAACACCTCCGCCACTGAGCGCGACAGCATCAATGGCCCGCTGAATCATGGGGCTTATGTCGTGATAAGTATGGTTGAGTAGAGAAATGGTGGTATCGGAAGTGGTGATAGTCGGGAGTGGTGTCTCTGAGTTGTGGTAGCCGGAAAAGCTGAAATCTGGGAGTTTGTCTCCATTGGAGCTCACAATCGAGTTCCATTCCACTACAGATTTCTGCCTGCCGGCTAATACAAGGTAGACGGTCAGAGAGACTGCTAGGGCAGTCAAGATGATAAGATGAAACATGTTAAAAATGACGGCCGAAGTAGTCCGTAGACGGTAGGCTTGTCCGAATGCTTCAAAGAGGAGGTGATGAATGTGCACCAAATGCAACGTCCAAGGCCCGGGTCCGGAAATTCACTACAATCCGCAACTTGAGTATGACTAAGTTAATTACCGACCTGCATACTTTGACTCTTGGACTGGAATGGACTCGTCTGGTCTGGATCGTCGGATTTGGCTGAAGCGTAAAGCCGCCACTTGATAACAACCCCGCGTCCTGAAAAGTGATAGAGTTTAAGAGAGGCCCTCTTTATCATTGTCCCTGACCCATACGCGTGATGGGGATATTTTACCATCTCTTAGTTATCGTTGCAAGATGCCCTCCTCTTGGACTTGGCAGTCTCGGCCTTCAAGGTCAAGGGTAAGGGTGGGATGGAACAGAGTCTGGCCATTATTGAAGATAGGTATGATATATCAATAAATCTATCAATAGGTATCCGATCGATATTATAGAGTTAAATGGAGAACGTCAAGGCAGTTCGTGGAATTGCAGTGGTGGATTTTCCTCATCTTACAAGTCACATCTGTCGTTCGGCCGAAAGACGGATAGCAGATGGTGGACATGTTATCTTGACAGTAAATAGAGTCATGCCAAGAAGAACAGCACATGACTTTCGGTTGAGATCTGCAAGGGTTGCGGCTATCTACTTCGTTATCAAGCAAACATTTGATCACTTCTTCTTCAGCGTTCATTCATGTGCAAGGACCACTCCTTTGGTGTTCATTAAACTCGGACAATTATAGCATCGGATATAAGACGCGTATTTGGATGGCATCAGCGAGGAAAGCTAACCGGAGTTATTTAATGTTAGCTTGGTCACGGGACGATTTCCGATGGCCAGTTGAAGAGCCGATCTTACGCGGGTGGGGGGTATGGAAACGGAGGCTGATTAAGGCCTTAGAACGCGCCGTCGGAGTGTGGCGTGAGCTTCCTAGTCAAGTAGTAGCCGCCGTAACCGGAAGCAAAAGACAGCCAATGTTGGCACCTTTGTCGACACTCGGGAGAGATCGAACGGTTGCTTCGAGGCCTTCGCCCGGAGGTCCCCTCCGTCTGCCAAGTAGACCCGGCCAGACGTTAAACTTCTCACTTACACAAGGCACGTAGATATGGAAAGAGTTGCGAGCATTGTAAAAGGAATGTTGAATACTGCCGCCGTTTGATTGTCTACCTGCACTAGCCTCCGGTTTCCCATCCCGGCGGGTCAGCGCCGGTGGCTGCCGCACTTGGCTTTTCCGGCTGAAGAATGTGGGATCATGGTTCTCCCCAGGTATCTGCCCATTGTAAGCTTTTTGCTTGTCCCTTAGCCGCCTTGGCGTATGGCTACAGCCAGGTCTCGACGGTTCGGGGACTTTGCGGTTGTGGCGTCTTACCACGTGCCACCAGGTCCCGGGAATGCAAGGAACGGGCCCCCAAGAGGTCCTCGCGGTCTGGACAAGCCATCCGCTCTGGTCAATATCAGTGAGAGTTAGAGACAGCCACAGCCTTTCCCACGGGAACTTGGGATGGTGGTGGAGGCTTATCGCCACGTTCTCGCCGCCTTGGCAGCTCCGTCTCCCCGGTGGCCGTAGTCCCACCACCACCAATATGCAGGAACCCATATGTAGGCGCTGGGGTTGAGGTACCATAGAGCTAGGGTGAGTATCTGAGCAGCCATGTTGACGCTAGGCGGAACACCCCGCGGAAGAGGAGGCCCAGTGGCTGCACAAGGTGTTTTAAGGAACAGGGCTGTTGAGAGGTAACGCCGCAAACTCCGGCACATCTCACAAATGCTTTTGCCTCGAATCTTTGACCTTATTTACAGAGCCGGGAAGGGAGAGGGTGCCGGTCCCTATATTCGGCGGCGGCAGCGTCGTTCGAGCCCGACTAACTGATTATTATTCTTAGTATTATATTAAGAAATTACAGTCTTATTAAGGTTAAAAGGAATAGCTCTCATATGGATAGTTAGAGTAGTTTTATACCCTTTAAGAGGTAAAATACCCTTTTATAATATAGCTAGGTATTAGTCTTCTACTATAGGTAGTAGAAAGGCTAAATATAAA